>SNQJ01S0139010.1:0-22773 GCA_010110895.2 Picea sitchensis | reverse complement strand
TGTAAATCCTTCAATCCTATCCCAAGTTTTTCTTAAGGGGGGATGTTAGGATATTTAGACACTTAGGAGTTAGTAAGATCTACTTGGTCTATTGTGTCGTTAGGTAAAAGTGTGTTTTCTAGTGTGTTTCTTTAGTATGCATTTGTAGTTAGGAAATATGACCGTCACAATATGTTCCTAACATAGAGTGATCTGACGGTTCATACTCTCCTCAATCTTAACGACCATTGATCTATGGCTTAACACCCGATTGGTCCATGATATCTATTTAAAGAGCATGGAGGGTCATTTGTCGATGATCGATTGTGAGAAAATCTCTTGTAAAATCTCTCTGTAATCTTTTTCTTTGTATTAATAAACTTCTCCAAGTGTTTGCATTGGTTGGGGTCATGGATGTTTCTTCGTAAGGGTTTTACCACGTGAAAACATCGGTGTGTTGATCTTTGATATGGTTATGTGAGTGGTTACTGAAGGTGTTTGTCCTCTGTTTGAATACTTGTGTTGTCGAACATATCTGATTATACCTTTAATTCTGCCAAAAGTGCAAGAAACCATTTTTGTTAGAATTATGCATTTTTTTTTTGTCAATTAATGCTACAAGTCTCTTTTCTGCTCAATTCATGAAGAATTATATCACAGTTCTCCAAATTATATTAATTCCAGTTTATTCTCCACTAAATAAAATTTCCAACGACTATACTCATGCCCCATTCCAATCTCTGAGTTGAAAGTTATGGCTTCCTGAAAAATCCATTTTCATCCCTTTTGTGCATTTTCTCCACTAGTGTAATTTTATTGAAATTCCAACTTTTGTCAACTACAGAAGAAAATATGTCAGTAACTAGAGAAATTTTTGTATGATACATAGATAATAATAATGAAATAAAATTCATAACAACTCTCAAAAGTTTAATCTGATGCTCTAGTAAAAAAACTGCAACAATCTGGAATCTGCAACTTTGTCCTTTTTCACCCATTTTTCCAAACTTTGAATTTTTAGCAAAACTGGCTATCTCACAATATGTGCACTTCTAGAAAAATTTCGTGACACCAATGTTTTTTTTCTTGATAAGTATATAAAAATTTGAGTAAATAAAATTTTCACTTCCTTTGAAAATCTCAAAAATCTCGAAAAAAGTGGCCCGAAATAGTGGATTTTGGCCTATTTCAGCATCCCCATTCAAATCCCCTTGGGATTTATTTAGTTCCTTCATGGATTTTTTTTTTTCTTTCTAGACTCTCTCCAAGAGTTTCATCTTAATTTGGATCCATGCCAATGATCTGGACCCATTTATTTAAAAACCATTATTTTGCATTTTCTGACAAATCCAAGATGAATTGGACAATGGCCCTCTTTGAGAGACTTTGACACTCTTGTAGATATAATATTTACAAAAAAAAACACATAAGTTTCATTCCAATATGACTTAATTTTCTCCAGTTATGGCCAAAATACAAAAATGGCTCCAGACTTTGTTTTTTTTTTTTGAAATTGTGGAACAATTTTTCCTAAGTGTGATCTGCACCATCGATCTCTAGTTGGAAGAAATATGGACCATTGATATTCTTTCTATCAACGATCATTGATTTCATTTTTGAACCAAACCTCCCCCCGATATTCCCAACACTCGATCATCGATCATTAACCATTAGTCATTTTTCTTTGCGAACCAAAAGTTTCCAATGAATCTCGTCAATGCCTGATCATCAACCATCGGCCATTCAAGATCTTTCACGACAAACCAATATTGTTCACAAATCTCACCGAATCCTAACCATCGGTGATCAACCATATCTTTGCTGACATGGCATGACACATGGATGATGTCCTAGCATGACACATCATCCTAAGGCATCAATTGGGTTGACATGGCATGACACACGGATGTTGAGGTGGCATGACACATCATCACCCTCTTTTATCCATCAACCATTGGTATTTTCTCTTAGAAGAATATAAACTTTGCACTAAATCTATCGATCCCTGATCCATCGAACATCAGTGATCAGAGATATATCCTAACAAACTTCAACACTTCATCAAAACATGTTGATCCCAAACCATCGTCCATAGACACTTGAAGATGTTAATTTGTTGAAATTCAACACTTCGCCAAACTCGTTGATTCTCGATCATCGGTCATTAACAATCAGATATTTCTCCTAGCGAACTTCAACCCTTCATTAAAACTTGTTGATCCTCGACCATTGGTCATTGGCGATCAAAGTTTTATGTTGACAATTTTCAATAATTAACAATTTTCGGCCAAAACCCAGATGAATCTAGGCCGTCAATATCCCACTTAAACTGATCTCTATCGTTGATTTTCTCCAACTTTGAAATGATCGTAAAATGACCATGGACCTTTCATATTTCCCAATTTCAAACCACTAAAATGAATCTCAATTGTTGATCTGGTAACTTCGTCAAACTTTGAAAACATTGCGATTTTTAAAATTTTCAGAAATGAATCTAGGCCATTGATCTCAAGATCGAACATGATCTCGACCGTTGATTCATTGAAATCTTCCCCGTGCTACAATAGTCATTAAAATACAAATTTTTCGACCTTCCAAGTCGAATTCATCTCTAGAACTTTGTAGATCGAATCCATTAACTTCTCAAATAATTCTAAATTATTTCAAACTCGAATTTGCTCACGAATTTGAGGATTTTCTTTCTAATCTTCCACCATTTTCCCCAAATTCTCATAGAACAAAATATGTGACAACGAATCCACCGGATTCACTCTCATTTCGAGCCATACTAGTCTGGTATTTCAACCAGAAGTTTTAATACCAATCTGTAACATACCCAACCACCAACAGGCTAGGAACGCTACATCAAAAACACACTTCTAAACTGATCTCTAATTATGGTAATAATTAATTCAAAATCAAGCATGAAAGAATGCAATAACCACACATATCATAATCAAGATTCATGCTAAACCATCTAAGAAATCAACAGCATGCCATGGACAACAAAAACAAACAAGCATGCACATGAAATACATCTCATAGATAAATATACACAACGGAATATAAATTATGCAGAAAACCCAAATATCACTTATATTTAATTAAACCATCACCAACTGGTTACAGAACAAGGGCTTTCCTCCCAACCATAGACATTGTTGTGCCAATTCTCAACAATAGGTCAACCCCAAGCCAGAGCTATGAATCCACAAGGATGGATCATAGGACAAATCTAAAACACATGATAGTTGGATAATTAGGTCTCTAGTTTTCCCAACCACACAACAATCCTAACTTCCAGCTATATTCCCCCTTCAGCCTACAAAACCCAAAGAAACGAACTCCTTTCTTTGCCATGTTGTCCATAAGGTTGTTCCATTTCTCTCCAGGGATCCAGTGCTACTAGTTAGAAAATATCCATGCTAGAAACTCCAAGTATTCTCAGTTGTGACAGTTCTTTCAGAAATACCATCAATCTCATTCCCATTCACATCCATTCCAATATGGAATGATCAATAATTCTTGAGATCCATCTCACAATGACTCTCCTCCTCCTACCATCCATTTCCATGCTTAGCCTAGGAGCACAAGAATTAGCAAGAGTGAAATGAGGAATTCTCAGAATGAAATGATTCACCAAGAACAACCCCAAACAACCCACAGACATGGCTTATATAATTACAAGAACCAAGAACCACATGGCCTCCCCAAGAAGCTCATGTAACCCCTTTCTCTATTAAAACCAAAATGGGTAAATAAAATATATTAAAAAGACTTAGCCCCTTTATCCCCCTCTCTCGTGGAATCATAGCCCCTTATCTCTTGTCCTTGCCTGTCTTGCAGCCAATGATATATATATATATATATATATATATATATATATATATATTTCTAGGCACTCTGACCCTTGTTCAACTTTAACGGCTCACCAACCTAAGTCACAATTACATAATACATTCTAGTTAATAGGGATCAAAAGTGGGGGTGTTACACCAAGGGGCTGAGATCAATGAAGGGGTACATTCCTTGGGTTGGGCAGATTGAGAGGAAGAGAGATGGTGGAAAATTTGGATAGTTGTAGGAGAATACTAATGAGTTATGGGTTCTCTGAGTCGTGAATGGACAGTGAGAGACCACCCTCTTTTTTGGATTACTATCCTCAGCTTGGGGGTGACTTTCTATTGAGATTTGGAACAACAAGTCTATGTTTGGTTGGAATGTCCATCCCAAGCAACCGGTTGCACAATGGAATTGAAAGATAAATCTTTTATCTTGTTGTTGTGTTATATTATGTGTTTAATTGTTGTGTTTTACTTTGAGTATGAGAACGGTTTTATATATTGTTGTAATGATTTATTAGATGCATTCATGCTTATTTTATATTGTTGTAGATGCATCAATTTAATGGTATCAGGTAATAGCGTTCAAAAATTAGAATGTGAGCTCTATGCACCCTGCAACCCTAAGCGGTCCTTTGAACAATTATGGATTCCCCTATCGGGGGGGGGTTTCACCCCCTCTTGATCCTGATGCATGTGCCTTCCAAGAATTGGCCATAGCTACTGTCAAGCAATCGAATATTCCTCCCCTCTAGGTTTTTTAAAGAGTTAGATGAAATTCCCAAAATCATGATTTCTTCTCCAACAACGAGGAAACAATCTCTCGCCCACGCGGATCAAGGACTATTTGGAAAATTCATGGGAATTTGGCCATCTCAAAATGGTAGCTCTATGGTTGAATAAAAACTAGATCCCCCTCATCAAAGGATCCATGAATCATTTATTTTATGGATGAGGCTTCTTTGATTTTTTATTCGAATTCAAGAAAGACAAGGATTTGATCTTCCGAAATGGCCCATACTTCATCGGGGCTAGAGGAATGTACCTGAATAAATGGACTCATGACTTCAATCCAGAAAATGATGTCCCCTTAGCAGTTCTAATTTGGGACTGTCTTCCCCATCTCCCCCTTCATTGTTGGAGCTACAACGCCCTCCGTTGTATTGGCAACTACCTTGGAAAGTATATTGATCAAGCAAAACCTAAATAAAATATGTAATATTATGCACGAATCTGTTTGGAAATTGATTGAGAGAAAGGTATACCATAAGCAATTTTAATATTTGTAGATATCTGGAATCATTTTCAGCAATTGGATTATGAACAACTCCCTTTTAAATGCAAATTTTGTCATCAATATGACCACTTTGCAAAGAATTGCAAAATATCCCCTCTAGAACAACATGCATAAGGAGAAATTGAAACACAATGGAAGATTGTGGAAAATAAATATAGGAATTCCCCAAAAAATAAATCACACACCAGATCCTCATCTGGACCTTCAACAACAAGCATAGCTCCATCTACCACTTCCAGCCCCATTCCTACGGAGAAAATCCCAATAAGGAACAATTGTGATGTGATCTCGCACTTGCAAGATCAATAAAATAATTCAATGGGATATAACATTGAACCAGACAAGGAAAGAAAGAATCAACGTCCAAAGTAGATCCCTATAGAAAAAGCAATGCACAAAGAGAAACTAAAATCCAAAAACAAAGAAGCAAGGAAAAACAATCTTGGAAAAGTACATCAAGAAAAAGCAGGATATGTTATAGTAGGTCTGGAGGAAGCAGAGAAAGAATTTTATGATGCCAACGTCAGATACTCAAATACAAAATACTCGATCGATGAAGAAATGGATGATAGAGCTTCAGAATAAAATCTCCCTAGACGATCAGGATGCAAAGCTGCAAAACCCATCCACGAGGAGTAAGAAAAAAAATATATTCAACTAGGGTCGTAGACAACAATCCCAAAAATGTTAGGATCCTCCAAACTACCCAAGGTATCAGGAAGAAATAAGGCTCCAAAAGGAGCTAATTCCATTCTTCCTCATAAATAATGATAATTGTCTCTTGGAATTATAGGGGCTTAGGCAATGCTCAAAAAATGTATGTTGCATGTCATCTCATTAAAAATGAAATGTCGTATATTCTCCTAATCCAAGAGACTAAATTAAAGGCGGAAGACATTGGCCACACATCTTTGGGATCTCTCAAACACTGGAATTATAAATCTGAAGATGAAAGAGGCACCTCCGGCGGACTCAACACATTCTAGAATAAAAACTCCCTAACTTTGATTACCTCTTTTCAAACTCGAAATTGGATTTTAACCAAGTTTCAATCTAATAATGACGGGAAATCCTACACGGTAATCAATTTCTACATGCCAGTAAATCCGTTAGAAAAGCCAGGTTGTTGGCATTCTATTAGTGGTATAAAAGATACATAAAATATGTCAGACTGCATACTTGGAGATTTTAATACAATAAGGAACAACTTTAAAAAAAGAGGAGGATCCTATGCCAGAGACCCTTCACGTGAAAAAATCGAGGGAATTATCCTTGATTGGGATCTAATTGATGTATCATCTACCAAAGGAAAGTTCACTTGGTCAAATAAAAGAAGAGGTACAAGCCACACCGTTGCTCGATGTTAGGTTATTTAGACACTTATGATTTAGTTAATATCTACTTGGTCTAATGTGTCATTCGGTAAAAGTGTGTTTCTTAGTGTGTTTCTTTATTTTGCATTAGTAGTTAGGAAATATGACGGTCACGATATGTTCCTGACATAAATTGATCTGATGGTTCATATTCTCCTCAATATTAACAACTACATTGATCCATGGCTTAACACATGATTGGTCCATCATCTCTATTTAAAGAGCATGGAGGTTCATTTGTCGATGATCGATTGTGAGAAACTCTCTTGTAAAATCTCTCTATAATCTTTTTCTTTTGCATTAATAAATTGTTCCAAGTGATCGTGTTGGCTGGGGTCGTGAATGTTTCCTTGTAGGGGTTTGACCACGTCAAAATATCGGTGTTTTTATCTTTGATATAGTTGTGTGAGTGGTTATTGAAGGTGTTCTTCCTCTGTTGGAATACATGTGTTGTTGAACATGGTTTCAGAGCATGTTTGAAGACCCGCTCCCGTTGTAGATTGAGATTGTGAAGCTGAGTTTCCTCATCTCTGGTTTCTACCATTTTCATACATTTATGGGATGAGAGGACTTTTCCATTGCGTCTGGAGAGGTCGTTTCAGTCAGGAACATTTTTCGTTTCACTCGAAAAGGTTTATTTTTACCCAATATACGACCATTTCAATCAGATCTAGAGGTATAAAGCATGAATAAGCCCTTTTTAAATTTTTGCAAAGTATTATTTCGGTTTTATTTTTTTGTTTCTGTGTTGATACTATTTTGGATCTGTGTATTCTCTTTTCCCTTTTGCTTGTGCTCTATGCGATCTTGGCAAATCAAAAACAGATCTGAAAAAGTACATTTTCAGAGTAAACTAATCAAGATCTAACCCTTGTTGTCATCGAGAAACAAAAAAAAAATCTTGTGTGAAAGAGTTTTTTATTAGCATTCTCTCCAAAGTTGTCTTCAACATCAACAACAACAATCTTCCTTATAAACAATACAATATGTTTTGTTACCTCACTTGGTTAAAATTTTCCTTATTAAGTAAGAGGTCTTGAGTTCAAGTCTCATTTTTTTTAATTTTTTTGAAAAAGTTCATACATCCATTGTAAAGTGTATTTCACTTCAAGTACAAAACTGAATCAGTATAAGTAGATTTAATATTTTATTTTAAAGTTATTTATTTTGCATGCAACTTTCTTTTATAAAGTAACTTCATTGTAAAAGTGATCCCCACATCTTTTTATAAAAGTGGGTCACTTCATAAAACAATTTATTTGTAAAAGTGAGGTTATTTGGAGGGGTGTCACCACGTGGACCAAATTCTACTTTCCACATGGGTCTTTGGTTATTGTTTATGCCATTTTTTAAAAGGGCATACTTTCACATCCAAAGTCCGTTTTCAGTGTTGTTGTTTTTTAAAAACCTCTAATTTTTCAAGATTTTTCCATTCAGATCATCAGTTTTAGTTTTTTAAATCCATATTATCTGCATATTTAATATGGCTTCTTCTAATGATCTTTTGCTTACAAGCACCGACTACTTCCAATGTAAATCCCATATGGAGGATTTATTAAGAAGTAAAATTATGTACCAGATTATCTTGGGAAAGGAAAAAGAACCAACTGATGATGAAAAGAAATTCAACTGGGCTAATAGGAATGATGAAGCATGTGGACTAATCATAATGTCCATCTCTCTTGATTTAAGTTTCCACCTTCAATAAATTGATGAGCCCGATGAATCTTGGGAAAAGATTGAATTTGTGTTTGGTAAACACAATATTGTCCGAGCACATCAGCTAAAAAATCAGATATTGACCTTAAGTCCAAACTATTTGTCTTGCATTGAAGACTATCTATCTAAGTATAAAACACTTAGAATTTTATGTGAAGAGTGTATCATAAATATGGAGGAAGAGCATTGCATCTATATTATTATTTCCAAGCTAGGTAGTGCATGTTCTATGTTTGTATCTACCTTTTATGCCATGAGAGAGGCTCTAGGGAAAGCTTATCAAAAACCCACTCTTGAGTCCTTTTATGATGATTTGATTAGAGAGGAAGATAATCTTGTAAAACTTGGAGTGATCAATACTATAGGTACCTCCAATAAAGCCTTAGTAGCCCAGCATAAAGATAAACCCAAGAATCCAAAGAACAAACATCCTTGCCACAACAACAAGCAAAACAAGGGTCTCAAACCCATTCAAACAACTTCATCTCCTAATGGTGACAAAGGAGAAAAATATAAAAACAAGAAGACTGATAGACATAGCAACTTTTGTGGGAAAAATGGTCATGATGAGTCCAAATGTTTAAATAAGATGGCATCTTTAGAAACAACGATGAAGAAACACAACATTAGTGTTGATTCTACTTCTTCTTCTTATTTTTCTCATGGACATGCACTTTCTACTTCTGGTTTCTCCTTCAATGCAACTTCTACTTCTTCTTCTTATGAGTGGCTTATTTATTATGGAGTATCTTATCATATGGCTAAGGAGAAAGCCATATTTTCTACCCTAAATGAATGTAACACAAAGAAAATATTTTTTGGTGATGATAGATCTCTTAGTGTTGTAAGATATGGAAGAGTTTAGGTAGATAATGGTCATTTCAATGATGTATAATGTGTTCCAAATATTTCTTGTAACCTTCTATCAGTATATCAAATCACTCATTCAGGTGAAGGTAAAACTGTAGARTTTTCACCTCACCAATTTGTAATCAAGGATCTAAAATATCCTCAACATGTTCTTGCAACTGGAATTGTTGATGATATTACTAGGTTTTACAAACTTGGAAACGTTGGGTCATCATCTTTTCCATTAGTTTTTGTTTCTCATAGCGTTGACATGAGCAAACTTTGGCATGAGCAGTTTGGTCATATAAACTATCGCTCATTGCAGCAACTATGTAATCAACAGATGTTTATTGGTCTTCCTCTTGTTTCATGCAGATATGGTGTTTGTGTTGGTTGTGTTCTTGACAAACATCATCGGGATAATTTTGACAAGCGTGCCTCTTGGCACACCTTGGGCCCTTTGCAAATTTTTTACAGTGACTTGTGTGGTCCAACTTGTGTGGTCCACTCTTCTCATTCTTTTTTTGGCTGCAAGTATTTATTAACTTTCATTGATAAGTTTTCCAGATGTACTTGGGTTTACTTCATAAAACTTAGGAACAAATTTTTTGATAATTTTTTGACCTACAACGCCCTTGTAGAAAAACAATATGGACATCAAATTCAAAGGTTAAGAACGAATAATGGAGGCGAATATGTGAACAATAATTTTACAAGTTAATGCACTACATAGTGCATCCAAATGAAATACATTGTTCCATATACACCTCATAAAAATGGTGTTGTTGAGAGAAAGAACCACACATTAAAATAAATGGCTAATTCTATGACCCAATCTAAGGGATTAATTCTAAAGCATAGGTCGAAAGCCATCAATTGTGAAAATTACATAGTAAATTAGACTCCCACAAAGGCTCTTAAAAATATAACAACAGAAGAAGTATGGACTAAAATTAAACCATATGTAAGTCACTTCTGTGTATTTGGCAGTATAGCATGGGCTCACATTCCTGATGAGAAAAGGAAATCATTGTAGCCTAAAAGTGAGAAGTGTATATTTGTTGGTTATTCGAAAGATGTCAAAGGTTACATACTTCTTCAACTAAATTGTAATGAAATTATTATTAGAAGAGATGCTAAATTTGATGAAAACCTCTTGTCCTATGAGCCTAATTCAACGATTGTTCCTTCTTCGGCCTTTGATCCATCTACAACGTTTGTTCCTTAAAAATTTCCCAAACACATTCTGGAAATAAAGCAGGTGCCCAATTTATTGAATCCACAAAAAAATGAGTTTGGAACCCAATCCCTTGATTCCATTGAACCCTCCAAGACCATGTTATATTCCAAGAGAAATCCTTTCATCTTTTGTTCATACCAATTCAGAGGAGGTTGTGGGTGTGTTAGTGAATTCAGTGGGGATTGATGGAACTGGAAGTTTTGTGGATTCTTCGGTCAATCCCTTTAATTATATGAATAATACTCTTAGTGGACAATTGGGTGATGGAAGAATCCCCTTTGAGTCCTTGAGACCAAATGAACCACTCTTGGAGACAAGCCATGTTGAGACCTTAGATCATAAATTTCAACAGAAGGTGTTCCAATGGTAGGGGGTAAGGATGGTGATATTGTGTTGAATAGTTTGGATGAATTTTCTCATGAATTTAATCATAAATTGATCTTAGAATCGAAAATGAAGGTCAATTTTCACCCTTTTCTACGAGCCTTTGATGGTGGGAAATGAGAAAGGAGATTTTCATCAACTCAATTTTGGGCCATCATCTGAGCCAAAAGGATTATAATATTTCTATGAAGTGGATGGAGAATTTGCTACAAAAAAACCCATCAGATCTATTTTTATTATCGAATCTCGGTGAGGTTCAAATGCAACTTGGCAATTTGAATGGTGCAAAAAATACATTTTCTCGAATTGAGGCCATGGTTAATCAAGGTCAAGTACCTACTTCAAGCTTGGAATGGATTAAAAATATGGTAAACTGTAGCAAAGTTCTTTATCATTTGGTTGCAAAAAAAATTACAGCAGGAATCAAAGAGAACAAAGAAGCATTGGATTATGATCCAGCTAACATCATAGCTACTAACAACAAGGCTCTATGTTTGATGTATTCTAGCGACTTTATAGGATCCATTAAAGTACTAGAGAAAACCCTTGAAAGAGTACATGTCATTGCATTGAATCAGAATGTTGTGTTAAATCTTTGTAGTATGGAATTGGCATTTGTGAGCAATGTTGAGACCAAGAGGTCTCTTAGTTCTTGGATTGTGAAAACTGCACCAAAGGATTTTGATTTGTCATGTACCTGGATTTAGGGGTTTTATTTTTATGTTATACATGTTCCCAAGGCTATATCAAAGTACTAAATGTTGCACTTAATTATGGACCATTTTTTTTTATTTTTCCAAAAATACTTTGTATCTCATCATCGCATATTTGGACTTCATCAATTTTTCATAGTTGTGACTGAAAATCATGTGCTATTCACTTTTGGTCCAATTCTTTGTCTGTTGGTTTTGCGATTTGTCATGTGTATTAAGATAACATTATGCAATTGGTCTCTAAAATATGTTGTTGACATGGGGTATTTGGGGTTAATATGGGCACATGTTTACAGATTTTCCCACTTTTCATAGGCGGGGATGTTAATACAATGCAATTGTGGAAGCTAGATCTTCCCTCAAAAGTGTTTTGTTGAAGTTCAATTATATTGCTACAATGTTAACCTCTTATCCCTTTTGGGACATAATTCACAAATAGTATTGATCATTTTGGAGAAGGAAAACAAATATCTAGGTAAGTTTTGTTTTTGATTTTCCAAATGTCTTGTAACATTTTCCTAAGTTAACAGAGGTTGGTTATAATTTAGCCGTAAATTTTCCAATCAAATGGAATCTAAAAGATGTCATTGATCTAAAAGTTAGGATATACTAATTTCACAACACAAGCACATGTAGTTGTATTCTTGCATTATTGAAATGGTTCCCCTCCCTCTATTCAAGTTAGTATATTTCACGTAAATGAAACTCTCTGTAGGTCCTTTATCTAGTCTCTCAAGAATTTGCATACTTTTAGTACAAGGAATTTCATTGTATGCAATAAATTCAATTGTTATAGAACAAGGGATTCATCGACACGAATTCCACTTATGCTTTATCTATGGGCAGGTACTTTGTCTTATTTTACTACATGATCAACTATGTACTTTTCTTTTTTAATACAAGTAAAATTATTCAACAATATGTTGATTGGAGAAACGGAAATGCCACTAAAGAAATTTAAATAGTATACCTTTCATTTTTAAGTAAAAAAAATAAGATATATTAAACTAGCATACTCCCTAAATGGATGAATGGGAATGTTGAAGTAATTCAAGGGAGGTTTTTGTAATAATATTGTTAATAACAATCATAATAATTGGTGTAATTAAACACCACCATATGTTATCCAACAAGGATATACTATATGTCTTGCCTACTTTCCAAACATATTTTATTAGATCAAATTTGTGAGCTGAGTCTTGCACATCGTCGTCCTTGTGGAGGCCCTTGCGAATTTCCTAATCCTTATCATTCCATCTACAAATTTCCTTATATTTATCTATTATTTCTATGGATTGTTGCATTTGTTGTTTGTTAGCAATTTAGCATGGAAGAAATCACACAAATTTGGAGATAACAGTTGTGGAAGTATTTTTATTTTCCTGTATTATTTTATTATGAGTGTAACAATGGTAACATGGTAGTCCATCTTTCTTATTGCATATTTGTGGAAGTGGAATTGTATCATTGCAATAATGAAATCTTCTTGTATTGGATTCCTCCTCGCAACTGACAAGTTGTTTCCTTGCTTTAGAATGTAGGAAAAAATCCACCTTATATATTCTCATTAACTTGTTTCTAATCAGATCCAAGACACTAAACTACAATAATCTCTAGTTTCCTTGGGGATGGGCTTCAACTCAAATGCATCTAAGAAAACATACGATTGTAGACTGACAACCACTATGCCAAAATCTCATTTAAAGGTGGGTCGTAAAAAGAGTATGGACAATGTATTTCCATATTGTTATTGTGAAGTTTCATTTTCTTGCTTAGTCTTATGGATTGGAATTGGGAATGGAACCCAAGTGGTTGAATTCCATGTTGTTTATGGGACTCTAGGTCGAGTGCTTGTTGATATAGATCCTGCTACTAAGGGGCCTACTAATGGGCACATCCAAAGGAGAGAAGAAAGCTTTAAAAATCATTCACAGGTGAGAGTACCCTATTTACATTCATATGTCAACTAAACTAGATTGGTGTTTGAAAGCATTGAGAAGCTTTGAAAATCCATGGAAAATAAGATTTAGAAGGCTATAAATGGCAACTAGGTTGAAGAAGATGGTAGTAGTAGTCCTTGGTCAATGGATTCCCACTTTGCCTTACCAGAATACAAAATTGCTCAACCTAGTTATTACCATGTTATTTCAACATTAAGTTGTCAATTAGTGTGTAGTCTAAACATGTTAAGAATGAACCTTTTTCGGTGGTTTTTTCCCAAAATTTGGAAAAAAAATCAGAAGAATGGATGGAATTGCATATATTAGTTGTTGAAATTGCACAATTTGGGTGCAATAAGGGTTTTCCAAGGTGTTGAATCTATCTATGCATTCAAAAATGCAATTTGAGCAATGAAAAATTGCAATTTCACCAAAAAATATATAGTTGGATTCTTATGATGATTGCCAAAAAAAAGTCCAAATCATAGAATGTTTAGAATCCTTCATCAATTAATCTTTTCTGTGGAAATGAAGGATTCATTTCGATGATTTCAAGGTTCATATGTATGCTAACCTAAATTTTGACAGTTGTTTTAGTGGATTGATAACTCTTTCTTTTCTTTGGAGGAAGATTACTTTGTTATATTTAGTAGAAGATCGAGGTATCAATGTATTTCCTTTGAATTCACATAATTTAAGGGCATTATTCTCACACTGTACATTTTAATCTTCCAAGAATTCAAAAGTTTTTCCATCTAATTCGAATTTTAATGTTCAAACAACTATCCAAGAATTCAAAATCTTTTCCATCTAATTCAAATGTTAATGTTCAAACAACTATCAATTTTTGAAAAGTACCTTGAGATGGAACATGTATTCTAGTACAAATCTTTTAAATTAAAATAACTAAAATCTATGTATGAAGATTTCCCCCAACTCGGTGAAGATACACAAGATCTGAAAATCAGTTGCATTGTGCATTGCTCACCAAGGCGATGGTTAGGGTGATTGGACACGCCACATCCTCCAACCATACATGCCACATCCCATACATAACCTACTAAACAATCCACTAGGGTGATTAGACATGCCACATCCCTACCAAACAATCCACTAAACATTCCATTTAATTTGTTCATGAGCCTAACCAATTCCATTGTGCATTGCTCATAGACCTTGTTCAATTAATCATCTATTAGTTATTAATGAACCATAATAAAAATAAATAAATAAATAAACAGTTTTCCTATCTTCAAATAACATAATCACGTTGTATCACCCCGTCATCTTCCCATTGGCATAGTGGCTTTCTCTTCTTCCATATCACCTCACTCTTTATTTTTGAATTTCTCAAATTCATCGTAGTATTCTAAAAGATCGATTTTAGGTTTTGGAGAAGTTCGCTGGTAACCCCACCCTGTAAGGTCTTTCTACCCTGAAAATATTCAATTTCTATTTTAGGTTTTAGAGAAGTTCGCTGGTAATCCCACCCTGTAAGATCTTTCTACCTTGGAAAATATTTAATTTCTATTAGCTTAATGGTTACTGGTTGTTATCCACATTGGTTATTAAAGGATAAAGATATTATATTTTTGTATTTTTTGGGTTGTTTAAATATTTTATGTTTTGGTATTTTTTATACCAAAATTTTACAATATAAATTTTGGGCTATTTAAATTATATAAATAAACTTGATATTGAAAAACTCTAAAAACACTTTGATTATACAAATTAACCACAATTGATAGAATCTCAATTATTTTTCCCATGGTACATAAAATCACATGGAGATAACTACAATTATATAAAATCACATGGTACAACCATACAATCTCAATTATTTTTCCCAATATAAATATAATCCTCGTCATCAGCGACATGTTTGGCTAACCAATAGCAGCACATAGCCGCAAGGCTGCTGGTCCATTAAAAAACAAATCATTAACAGGAAAACCTCTCCCATGTATATTTAGACAATAGCTAAAAACTTGCAATTGAATTCATACCGTCCTTCAATGAATCCTTTCTCTCCTCTATGCTGCATTTTTACAGGACAGGATGCTTCAATGTGCTGGGGAGTAGGAGCTTGAGTGGGATACCCTGATAACAACATAAAAGACATAAGGAAATAATTGATGAGATAAAAAAAAAATAGGAGCATAAGATATCCGACCCTGAGGAGAATTTTCTTCAGGATAGCCTGCAGGTGGTGTTGCAAACTTTTGTAAGAAATCGCTGCTTCAGATTCCATAGACTCTACATCGCTGCTTGATGTACTGATTGTGTGATATGATGGTTTAGAATGGATCTTAGATGTATATATAAATAAATAATGAAGGTGATTTTTCTCCGCGTTCACCTGTAAAAGAAATCCACTATACAAGTGGGCAAGTTTATATAAGCTGTAAAATTCTAACACATGGCATGCTCTCATATGTTTTTGATAGACTACGAAGCTTTAAACTTCAGTTCATACCTGCTCAGTGACATTGTATGCTGCTTAAGGTCATGAAACTCATTCACCTTCCTTTCCTTTTGTAGTATTTGGCAGACACCAGAGAAATACCTCTACTGAAAGTATGTCTTAAACTGCTTCCATACCTTTTTTATCTCTTTGTGTTTTTGATCTATTGGTGATGCTCCCACCACAATGAAACTTTATTGTTAAATTATAGATTTTGTTAGATTATAGATAACCAACTGTGCTTTCTAGCTGTGTGAATATTTTTTCATTCTTAATAACCAAGACTTTGCTCCTTGTCTAGATTTTATTTCGCCTTTAAATATGGGTGTGGTTTGTCCTCCTTGGATTCTTTCTAAACAATTTTTTTTCAAAGGAAATCCTGGTATGGAAATCTAGGAATGTTTCTACACATTCATGGACAGTATTTTTAGTAATTCTGTTTAGTTTAGTAACTCTGTTTACATAGAATAATGAACTTCATTCAAGAGAATTCAAACCAGACACCTATCAATAAAGAACTAGTCAAATGTCCAACAACATTGATAACAATCAATAAAGCTAACTTCTTAGTTGAAAATTTAAACACAGTCTGTTCAATCTTATTAGAACTCTAATGATTTAGATAAGAATGAATTATAGAATGGTTTTCTAGATACTCTGGATCTTTTTTGATTTAGATAAGAATGAATTATAGAATGGTTTTCTAGATACTCTGGATCTTTTTTTTATTTGAATCTTTGTTTTCCTCCTCTCTGTTTTTTTTCCTTATCTCTACCAAGTTGACAAGTACTTTATGATTCTGACATCCATTGCAATGCTCTTCCCCGTCTGCAGTTTTGGTGCATTAAATAAATCATCCATGATGAAAAAAAAAAATCTACCTCATATATTCTACTGACTCTCTTAGATTCTACGCTACTCTCCTCTTTAATTCCTGAATCCGCCTTACAGTTTGCTTTGATGTAAGCACTCTGCCTTGTTCTGCTAACTACTCTACACTGAATTAGTCTGTTCCCTCCTGACTGCACTCCCTTCGGTGGTCAGACTGGGGAAAATTTTCACAAGACATGGAACTTGGCTTCTTTGGAACTTACAAGACTTCACTTGCGTCATAGTCTCTCCTTTGACCTACAGGACTCTGCTTACTTCACAAACTCTGCCAGTATGTACAGTATTCCGCCAGCTTCATGGAATCTACTTTCTCCTATTGGACTCTACTTTGATATGTACACAGTTTCCTTTGAGTCAGGAATTAGAGTGGGGATTTAGAGGCAAAAATCTACTATATTTTCAACGGGGCACTCCATCGTCCTTGAGCCCGAGGACTGTCCTTTCTGCACTACTTAGCATACTTGACCTACAAGATTTCACTTCCAAGTAAAGTCTGTGTCACATAGGACTCGAACTTCTGCGCCCTACACAAGACTTTGCCTCGACTATGTTTCAAACAATCCTTACTGAAACAATATCTCGGGTGAAAGAATAAGCCTTCTCTAAGTTTAACCAAACTCTTCTCAAGTTATTAACAAATGCAGACATTTCGATGAATAATCTCCTATACTGGTAATTGACATCTTAATACTCCTATACATGCTCAGTAAACATGAACCAACACCCAAACTCAAGTCTCTCTGATCCCTAAATTAAGATCATTAAGTGTTTTTTCTGAAACTAAGTGTTTTCCTAATTCAAGTTTATACAGGAAGAGCACTAAGGTAGGAAAGTGCAACTTGTATCAAAGTTCGCTATCTTGGAGTCAATGAAATTTCTCCTATAACCAACCCCATTTGGTTATCATTTTTAGGTGGTGATTTTTTTTTGGGTGAAGATGCATGGTATGACAACCAAATCCTAACTCCATTCAGTGTCTTCATAATTACCAACAAAAATATGTAGATGCAGAATCATTATTGTATTGTGTTAAGGAGAATAATAATGAACAGCATAATGACTTAAGTAATTCATTTTTGGGTGATGATGATAACCAAATTCTAACTTCATTCAGTGTCTTCATAATGACCAACAAAAACATGTAGATGTAGAATCATTACTGTGTCAAGGAGAACAATAATGAACAGTTACTTGATTATTTTTGGGTGTTGATGCATGGTATGACAACCAAATCCTAACTCCATTGAGTGTCTTCATAATGATCAATAAAAACATAACATGTAGATGTAGAAGCACTATTGTGTTAAGGAGAACAATAATGAACAACAAGAACAATTTGAGATAATCTGAAGGTTGTTGTTGTTATTATTATTAGTAGTATTTAACTTGAGTGGTTGAATGTTTTGAGCTTTGTCCAAAAACTCTCGAGATCAATCCCAAGACTGAACCTTTATTTATGTTTCACTCAATCTCCTTATTAAATGGGGCCACATTTTTTTATTAAATAAATAACCAAGATTAACAATCTTTATTTTGTATCTCACTCAATCTCAGATAACCTTTATTTTATGTTTCACTCAATCTCCTTATTGAATGGGGCCACATTTTTTATTAATTAAATAACCAAGATTAACAATCTTTATTTTGTATCTCACTCAATCTCCTTATTAAATGGGGCCATATTTTTTTACTACATAAATAATTAAATCTAAAAACACATAAAGATAATCTATACATGTAAATACTGAGATTGAAGAAAAAATATATATATACATAAATACAAAAGTGAAAAGTGTAACCACATTAAACCATTTGTCTTCTTCAATAATTCCTACTAAAAACAACATAGTTACAATGTAAAAGCTCAAAAATCTAATTGCAAAACACTCGATACATGTAAATACTGAGATTGAAGAAAGAAAATATATACACATAAATACAAAAGTGAAAAGTGTAACCACATTAAACCATTTCTCTCCTTCAATAATTCCTACCGAAAACAACAATGTAAAAGCTCAAAGATCTAAATGCAAAACACTCCATAGTTTATAGTAATCCATAATTTTTTCATATTGGTTGAGATTTGTTTTGCTTCAATGTAAAACTTTTAATATATCATGGTTTAGTAATTGAGATGGGTATGGTTACTGGGATGAAGTGTTATTTTACAAATCATATTTACTTATATTCAAGTTTGAATTAAAAATTCTTTATATATAAAAAAATGTCAATTAAGTCTAATTCGAATGATTGTAGGATGAAGTGTTATCCTTTCTATTTAAATTTTATTTCTTTGTAAACAACATGTTGAATTTATAATTTGAGTATATTGTTATAATGACCTCCTCTCAACACATATTGTTAATCTTCATAAATGAAAATTTTGAATTCCTGTAACTTCATAAAGTGAGCTTTAAACCTATAATTATGGTCAACACCTCTTTAAATAAACCATTTTAAATAATAAAACAATTATAATTTAAAATGATTTTAAAATCCTTCAAATATACAACTTCTTCCATTATATTATACTAAATTATAATATTGATAGAAATAGGAAAAGTCATTTATATACAACAATTTAATTATAGAGAATATTTATGTAACAAAATTTAATTATATAATATTTAAATGGCTACTTTAATCAATTTAATTAGACACTTATAATTTAATATAAATATTTATAAAACTTTAAAACATTTTTTAAAATAATAAAATCTAAACATTTTAAATTTCCACAAAATATTTTTGAAAAATAAATGGTGGTAACACAATAATATTATTTTTATTAACCATCAAATTTTACATATATTATCAATTTTCAATTTACACATATTTTTTTTATTAATAATATAATATTATAATCATTATAATACTCTATTTCAATGTGAAAGAACAAAGTCTCTTATTCTATTTCTATTTCAATGTGAAAGACCAAATTCTCTTAATAAATGAATTTGATCATTACATCGATAGAAAATCTTATATTGATAATTGAGATATTTTATTGATAATTGAGATATTTTAGTCATAAATTTTTTTTTTTAATATTAAAATAAAATATATATAAAATAATTTCATAAATTAATAAAAATAATATAAAAAACAATTTTTATATTAAAATTTTCATTAAGATATAATTGAGATGTAATGAGATATTTTAATTATAAAAATAAAATTCAAACTTTATAATTTAATAAAGTAATTTTATAAATGAAAATAATATACAATAAAGATTTTTATATTAAAATTTTTATTAAGATATAATTGAGATATAGTGGTAAAATCACCATTTTTATATTAAAATTTTCATTAAGATATAATTGAGATATAGTGATAAAATCAGATTTAGACCAACTGTAAAACTAGGATTAACTACAACAATAATAAACAACATATAAAATGAATAAGAAATTGAAATATAACTTAATGAAGTAACTTTATAAGTTAATGAAAATAATATACAATAACAATTTTTATATTAAAATTTTCATTAAGATATAATCGAGATATAGTGGTAAAATCAGATTTAGATCAACTGTAAAACTAGGATTAACTACAACAATAATAAACAACATATAAAATGAATAAGAAATTGAGATATAACTTAATGAAGTAACTTTATAAGTTAATGAAAATAATATACAATAACAATTTTTATATTAAAATTTTCATTAAGATATAATTGAAATAGAGTGGTAAAATCAGATTTAGATCAACTATAACATTTAAAATGTAAAACTAAGATGAACTACAACAATAATAAATATCATATAAAATGAATAAGAAATTGACAAAAATTGAAAAAACAATATAGAAATCAAAATGATGTAATTAGCTAATTTTAATATGATTTTGAAAATCAGACTATAAATACATAATAGAGTCCAGTCAACCTTAAATCAAAATTGTTTTTTCAAAAAACACCTAATATAATATTTCTGTAAAATATTAATTTTAAATATTATATTTAATAACTTAATTGTTTTTTTTTTTAATAACACAATGATATTTTATTACATCTATACAAAATAATCTCAAAAAAATAATAATCTCATTGAAATTCCAAAAATGCACCAAAAATACACAAAAATCAAAGTACCAATGCAGAGACACATCTATTGAAAACTTTTGGAAAATACCAAACAACAAGACAATGAATGGACTGCAATTCGTTGAATTTGAAACCACCAAACAAATGATTACCATTATAATCATTTTTCCTTTTAATTATGCATAATGTAAATTAACACCCTGCCTATTCATTTATTCATTAGGTCTAGCTCTAAAATTTCTCTTTGATTACAGGTAAAAGTAGAAGTTGCATGCATTATACAGTAAAATACCAAACAGCAAGACAATGCATGGACTGCAATTCTTTGAATTTGAAACCACCAAACAAATGATTACCATTATAATCATTTTTCCTTTTAATTGTGTATAATGTAAATTAACACCCTACCTATTCATTTATTCATTAGGTCTAGCTTTAAAATTTCTCTTTGATTACAAGTAGAAGTAGAAGTTGCATGCATTATACAGTTTCAGTATGGATAAATTGATCTGAAAAGTTAAAATAAAAATATATAAAAGAAAAAATTAATTGAAAATAAAAAAATATATATTAAATATTATTTGATATATATACATGTATTAGGTAGATTTATTTTAATTTAGAATTTTTTTAAATACAGAAAAAACTGTATCTGGATTTCTTTTTATCTTTCCATCTGTTTAATAAAAAAATATATCTAAGATTGAGAGTAATGAAATGTAATTAATTTCACCCAAAAAATTGGCATCTAAGATTGAGAATAATGAAATACAATTAAGCTCACACAAAAAATTGATAGTTTGACAGATACACACATTTTATAGAATATGAACTATGTAAATCATGATTATGAGAATAATTGAGAATAATGAAATACAATTAACCTTACACAAAAAAAATTGACAGTTTGCTAGATACACACATTTTATAGAATATGAACTATGTAAATTATGATTATGAGAATAATGAAATACAATTAATCTTACACAAAAAAATATTGACAATTTGCTAGATACACACATTTTATAGAATATGAATTATGTAAATCATGATTATGAGAATAACTTATTCAAGGAGGACTATGTTCATAAAAGGTAGATTACCTTGTAAAACATCACAAAAGCTAGATTACTCATGTTTATGGAGATTGGTTTTGATCAGAGCATTGAAGTTATTGAAGCTACATGTGGTGGTGAGGCCAGAAAAAATGAGAGCAAAGTTTCTATTTGAGATCATACATGTCATTGCATTTCTGGTAGGTTCCATCATCAACAATTTATTTTGGATTAAACATTTAACTTAGCCAATTTTTCCAACAAACACAGCAGTTTTAAATTTTTTACACTCCAAAAAAATCTTAATATTAATAGCAGAAACAGATCCATGCAAATACTCAACCCAAGCACGATACCACATATAGTTCTCAAAAATAATAACACCCCATAATGCTTCTCCGGATGTACATGTAGACCTTAGTATTATCTAAAAGAACCAAAACAAATCCATACAAATACTCAATCCAAACATACTACTGCATGCAGATTCTCAAAAATAATTGCACCCCATCGAAAGTTTCTCAGGATGTCAATGTAGGCCCTACTATTATCTTTATGAATAAAACACAAACTAATAACTACAACTCAACTAGAATAGACTATTCAACTACGAAAATTAATATGAACTTCAGAGCGGACAAAAGGTAATTAATGTGGCAGATCCTTGCTACTTGGCGGATGCCTTAGCTGGTCCATTGGGAATTACTTCGGATTCTGCAGCAAGGTCGGCAGTGGGATTGAGCTCATCCCAAGCCTCAATCCAAGTGACCATGGCATCTGCCAGCTTCTGGAAATATGGATCTATTATCCCAAGTTTCTCCTTTACCTGGTTTGACAACTCAATGTAGCATTGCTGGACAGAGGTACATTCCTTTGGAAGTGTAGCAGATTGGAAAAATGGAATGATGTCCTCTTGCCAAAAAATCCCCTTGTACTCTTTCTTCAAGTTAACAAAAGGGTTACTGGCCTTGCT
>SNQJ01S0139008.1:38909-55360 GCA_010110895.2 Picea sitchensis | reverse complement strand
GGTACATGGGTGGATGCACTTGTTTATGGTACAGGTTGATTACAGGTTGTTTGGCACAGGTTGGTGCATGGTTGATGCTCTTGTTTATTGTACAAATTAATATATGTTGAGGATTGTTGCCTCATATCAGTTGGTGTTGAGAATGTAAGATGAGTCTTGCATATAGATCTGGTGCTCTTGTAGAGTTGTACTCTATTCAGTTGTTTCTGAAAAACCCCTGGATTGAAGTCCATAATAAAAAGAAAAATTGTACATACATCTTGTGTTCCTTGTGGAGATGATTTGTTGATGATATATTGTTGATAGATGTTGCTGATATGTATTCACATCTAACTGATTATTAATGACAACAATGAGTAATGAGTAAATGTCAAATTCTAACTAATGAGTTTTGTGTAAGAGGGAAGTTTTGGAAAAAATACCTCCACACTCATTCACCCCCCCCTCTAAGTGTGGTAGGTGTGTCCAACATACCTTGCATACCCTATCCTTGGTCTTGCAAGAAGTTATGAACAAACTGTTTCTTTGGACTGGATTCTCTACCTCCTTCTCTGGTTTCAAGAGAATTTTCCTCATCATGAGTGATCTTCCACCTTTTTCATCTTCTGCTTCAACATTTCACCTTTGCGCTTCTGAAATGTGAGCTTCGCCTCCATATCTCTTCTTATAAGGAAATTTGAAAGACTTGTGTCTGATTTTTCCACAACAAAAACATTTTATCTCACCTCCTCTGCCTCTTCCTCTTCCTCCTTCTCACAGAAAAGTGTTTCTGTAGGCATACTATCTCCCCTGTGAACTTCCTTCTCATTCAGGGTGAGTATGAGGTTTCTTTTCTTCCTCCTTCGGTTTCTAAGTCCTGTATTGGACAATTACTTTGCCACTGCTCTGACTTCGACCTCTGCCTCTTTCACCTTTATTTTGGGCCAATTTTTCTCCATCCTTCAAATCCATTTGATAATAATCTTCTACGTTCCTTATCGTCATCATGCTCATTTCATATTGAATGTCATATCTCAGACCATTCATGTGCCTGACGACCTTTTCATCATCACTTTCTCGATGACCTTCTCTGATGTTTATCTTGTAGAACTCTTCAGTGTATTCTTTCACTGTCATCATCTTCTGTCTCAAATTCTACATCCTTCGAAACAAATTAATTTGGTAATCCCTGGGTATAAATTTGGCTTTCATTTTTGCAACCATCCTATGCCATATTTTGATTCTTTGTTTTCCTTTGCAACACTTGTCAACCTGAAGTTCATCCCACCACAGTGTTGCATGCCCTTTAAGTCTAGAGATGACATGTTTAACCTTCTTTTCTTCCGCAAAATCCTAATAGTCAAAGTATTTGTCTAGAGCTCTAAACCAATCTAGTAGCTCTTCAACGTCTAAGTTGCCTTCATACATCGGAATGCCCATTTTTTATCTAGCTCTGATTCTTGCAACAACTTTGAATAGACACTCTTTTGTGGCATCTGCAACTGTGAATTCTTCTTCAGCTCCAGACTCAATTCTCTTTCGGCTTCACTAAAATCTACAACAACAAATGTCTGTCTCTGTGTTGTTTCCATAACATCCAATCGAGCACGTAGTTCTCTCATTTCCCTTTCCACAACTTGATCGAGCATCGATCTCTCTCTCCTTCTTTGTGACATTGATTCAATCTGTTCCCCATAGAAAAAAAGAGAAAATCTGAAGGCTAGGCTCTGATACCACTCTGACGCAACACCCCTACCTCAACAGGATCTGTGCGACCTTCCGGTCTTAGGATCATTCTAAATTTTCACCTGAGTCAGATTGACTCTTCGATTTCCCCATAGGAAATCCCACTAAAACAAATGCACAAGTGTGTGTATCCACAGGTACTTATGAGTTATGTCTGTGCGAACATACACAAGGTTCTAACTCTCACCCACGTGACCAAAAACTATGACCATGACCTTTACCAAAAGGGTATTTCAAACTTTGTGACCTCACGAATCGTGATGTAAGTCCCCTTGACTCTTCAATATATGAAACCCGAAAGGGCTAACGGATCTTGACTCCTCCCTTGAATTTTCTCTGATGTGTCCTCTGATTAAAACCTAGGGCCCAGTCTTTTTGACACCCGAAACTTCGCGTATCAGCGAGTTGCTACATAAAAATTCCTTTCGTCGATTCTCGAAATCACAATATACCCTTGTCGCAAATCAATGACTCAAATCTCCCTCGATCTATCGGCTCTAATTGGATCAGGACTTCATGAATCAGGAGTTCATGAATCTCGACTCCAAGTCACAATCTTCTCTGATGCCCGAACTCCAAAATGATGAAATTCAAGGATGAAATCAACGCCTCCTGTTGATCTCAATCCAAGAACCATTGTTCCTCCTGAGCTTCTGAATATTGAAAACACTCAGCCTTAATCTTCTCACTGGTCTACGAGATCCAACGACCCATGGTAAATTGACACTTCTTCTTGAAGCGATTCCACCGTCCGATTTAACCTCTCAAGGACTTCTGGCCAAATGTCTTTGCATCCTCCCTCCTGAACTTGACTTCTGTGAGACAATTTTGTCCTCCGTATCCCTTTGAACACTTCAAGGTTTCTATCTCTTATGAGCTTTCTCTTGCAAACTCAAGGCTTCTAAAAGGGTCCCTGCACACATTCCTTGCGGCAATTTCAAATAACCTCTGGTTATTTGGATCTTCGACTCTATGCACTCTTTACAACAACAATCTTTCAACCTTCCTCTTGGATTGGTAAAACCCAAGACCTCACCCAGCCTACGCACACCTTGCATGGCTCTGAGCTAACCTTGCACTTCGTTTGATATGAGAACAACTGTATCTCTCCTGAGCTTTCTGAGATAAAACTCAGAACTTCATCGACGCACACCTTGCGAACGTTCACTGCACTCCTTGTAGGAATTCTCAGGAAGAGAAACAATTGAAACTCATTCTTCCTCTCTCACAGACTTCATACATTTAACATGAAATCATACAAATAACACAACATTGAAATAAATGCATAATTAGAGAAACAAAACAACTGTAAACATACCATTCAATAGATGTAAACAACAAGCATAATAACACCATGAAAATTAAGTCAAAGCTTCATATATTAACTCAAGTGTTCCTGTACATGGGTTCTTCTCTACAACTCTCTGCTATAGCTCAACATCTTACAAAATTCTCTATTTCTGAATAATAATGATACAATGATACAAGCGAGGGTGTCTATTATTCCGTTTTCCCTCCTACAACTCTAACTATCAAATCAAAAATTAAAAGCTATAGCTACTTTACATTCAATACATATAAATGCCTCCATATCCAACAGATGAGAGAAACGCTCAAGATCTATTTACAACCTCCAAAACATAAATGTATATACACTCCCCTAGCTATTACATTAATGCTTTTCCATTCAAATTCAAAACATTTCAAAATGCGTTATGGTGCATTTCCAGTTGTCCTCAACTTTGTGCTTGTTTTGTTGGCTACTTACAATGCTCCTGCATCACCCTACAACATGAGCCCTATACCTAAACTACACAATCTCAACTGTATGTGGAGACATACACTTCTTCCTCACAGAGTATACAATACACAGATAAACAAACATAATTACAGAGGCTTCCAAAATACTCTAAATAGAGTATTTTCCTTTTCTTTCATATACTTATGTTTACGTACAATTACACAGGCTCGCAAGCCTTTGCTTTTCTGGATTAAATCAACAGACTACAATCCTCATTCTATTGTCCTAATTAAAATTTGTTTGGCCACTTCCAATCTCTTGGCCTGGTTAACATTCAATTGGTCACCTCTCTTTGCCTCTAAGCTAAAAGGCACTTAGACCTTTGTTGGATCCTATCATAAGGTTCACAGACCTTCTTTACCACTTTTGATGTGGGTATAAACCAGATGAAACCCATAGGATTCCTTCCTAAGCCATTTTCTTTCTTTTAACATGGTTTTAGGGCACTAGCCCCTTCTTCTTCAGCCCCCAACCACATTTGACCATAGGTTGTGACCAAGCGCTAGAAAACATGAACTTATCTAGAGCCTAGGGAACTTCGGGGCTCTGGAATTTCGGGCCTCGAAAGTTTTCCTTTCTTCTTCACTCATTTTTCCTCTATGCCAAACCAACGAAGTTTTGAACAACTGCTCCTTCGGGGCTTTAGAACCTCAGTGCTCTGGAGCTTCGGGCATCAAATTTTTTTTCAAATTCCTCCCACATTTTCTCTGAACGAAGAATTTCCAAATTCGGTGTTATCCTTGACTCTGCGTTCAACAAATAAGGTGACGACACGTGGCCCCACCGACGAGAGACAAGTGTCAGGTCTAAATTGGACAATAATACCTACCAAAGGTACGAAATTGGATAACATGTGGCATGCTTAGAATAGTTCCTCGTCACCCTAGGTGACATCAACATGCCATTGCACTTTTGTATTCCGTGACTTCGAAAATTTTGGGCTTCAATGGACTTTGCACTTGCACACCCCTAATCTCCCGAACGCCAAATTTTTGAATACTTGGAGGATACACTGATCGACAATCCTTATTTTCTATTTATATCTATGGTCAACAGGAGCTACAAAACTATGGGATTCAGAGGTTCTGAGGCTCCATCTTGCATTGCCTACTGAATTGCTGAAACCATGAAGGATTGAGATCTATGGTCAACATTCACATGTCAAGGGATGTTTGGGATTGACTCTAGCTTCGACCTTTTTATACCTTAACACTTTGCAACAAAATACTTATGGATCACCAAACCAGAAAACCCCCACTAAGATTTCAAGAATTAACTATCCCCACTCCTGGTCGATATCTACGGTGGATAGGAGCTCTAGAATTTTGAAACTTTGGAGAATCACACACCAGAGCACAACGAAACACTTGAACTCTGAACTTTTCGAGGTCCACTTAGTTCTATTTTGAACAATTAGGGTGGTGACACATGGCCACACCCACGAGCGACATGTTTCAAGTCACCATTAGTATTAAATACCTTCAAAGGTACCAAAAACAAGTGACACATGGTAGACATAGAATAATTCCATGTCACCCTAGGTGACATCATCATGCCACGTCTCATTGGCGCTTTGGAAATTTGACACTTTGGGCTTCATACTTTTTTACATCTACAACTTGTTAACTCCCGAATACCAAACAATCACTTCTCGTAGCTTTGGGACTTCAACGATTTCTTCTCATCTACACATTTTTAAAACTGTCGAATGTCGAACAATTGATTCCTGTAGCTTCAGGACTTCGAGCGATTTCTTCTCATCAACACATTTTCAAAACTGTCGACTACTGAAATATCAAACCAGATGATCTGCGGACACATAGCTCTGATAATGGATGGTCTGGATTGGTTCTGGACTTCGGGACTTCAAAGAAACTCTACTTCATGCAATATCAAACGAATTTCCCCGAACAACGAACTGGAAAACCATTTGGGGAAATACAATGGTCTGCCTTCTCTCGAATGATCTATGGTTGAGAGTCACTCCGTGAATTCAGATCTTTAGGGCTTCGGGCTCCAGGACTTTGAAGGATTTACCTGCTGAAATGTTGCACAACCCCCGAACTGCTGAAAATATGAACACGTTGATCTGCTAACATGTGTCCTCAAATACAAATGGTCCATATTAACTATGGAGTTTGGAACGTCGAAAGGAATTCCATTCTGCGCATACTTCAACCAATTTCCCCAAACTATGAACCGCCAAACCTCTTGGGAAATCCAATGAATCTCCTCTTCCTGGATGATCTATGGTTGTAAATTACTCCAGGACTTCGGAACTTTGGGCTTTGACCCATAAACTTCACCAAGTCACGAAGTTTGAAGGACTTGGAGGTTAACTATTGTGCATCTTTTCCAGATTTGATGACTGGGAAGGGTCTGTCTGCCCCCCGCACAGATCCTATGACTCAAATTCAATATCGGTGTTATCAACCACAATTATTGCGATAATTGCTCCACCACTCCTCCTGATCTTTCCATTACCACCCAGGAGCCTTCTCAGCGCCCCTATGACACTCTGCACATCAAATCCTTGTGGAAATTTTACTTCAAATTCCACATTCATGGCCTATCCAAGTTCAATGTTGAAACCATGGGCTCTGATACCAATTTGTAACATACCCAGCCACCCAGGATGGGTCATGCCACTTAAAAATTTCATGCTCTGATACCAATTTGTAACGTCCCCTGACCACCCAAGCCGGGGACACACTACTACCTAACTGTTGCGTTCAAGTTCTGATCTGTAACATACCTAGTCAGAGACTGGCCAGTTATGCCACACAACAACTCTTGCGAAAATTCATAAATTGTAACATACTTGACCTTATAGGCCATTCATGCCAACTCCATAAAAACAACAATACCATCTGTATATATATCTATATTTATCTATCTATCTATCTATCTATCTATCTATCTATCTATCTATCTATCTATATATCTATCTATCTATATATAACATAAAAAAAACAACATATTCTACTAATACACAGATTAATGTAGAAATACAGTAAGCCTACGCATACAACATATATAGAAAATTAATCATAAATTTTAGACATGTACAAATACACAACATGTAAATGAACATAGAAATGATACTTATATTTTATATATGACCACCAACAACGTGAAGACCTTCCACAAACCTCTCATCCATAGAACACGTTGTTCGTCACTCTCAGCAGTGGGTCACCCTCAAGCTAGGACTAAACTCCACTCGGGTAAAGGGATCCCTAGACTAGGTTGAGACAGTGGGATCCTACACAGTCAAACAGGAAGGATTCCCTCCTAGGAGCCAAATTACGCACACAACTCACAACCTCTCATTCCCCACATGCCTGTCCCACCCCAGGAGGTATGCACCTTCACTATTCAACAGTCCATTGGCTACTCAAATTCCCTTGTAGGGATTCAAAAATAGGTAAAACATGAATTCTTAGATCTCTATAGATGTTGTTGGGCTCCCTCCAAGATAAATCACTTCCCCAACAATCTCTCTCTCACTTAGAGAGAGTTGCTCACAAGCCTGAAAACCTGCTTCTTCTTTTCCAACAAACTCTCTCACCTGGAGAGAGTCGCTCACAGGCCTAACAATTTACCTCTTCATTCCATGGGTCTGACAACCCATCACTTCATTCCCACTCCCAGATAACTAGAAACATGCTCAGGTGAAAACCACAACAACTTCAACTAATGCACAGGTAAAAGAAGCATCCACGGCCTTCGAGATTTGAAATAGGCATTTCTCATAACAAGAAGATACAACACAAGCTTAGATAGGCACAGGCACACTTTTCCACCCAGGAGGATCATGGGTTTCTTTGATGATAAGAAAACATGGGATATGGCTCTAGAGAGGCATACAGTTTTCAGAGGTGCCTGCAAGATAAAGAGGTCGATGATGGAAGTAATCGCCCCCTGCATGAATGCATGAGTTCATGGGAAGAATTGAAAATAATGGAAGAGGTCAACAATGGAGGTAGGATTTTAGAGAGAGTTGCTCACAAGCCCTGAAAACTATTCTTCTTTTCCAACAACCCTCTCACTCTGGAGAGAGTCAGCTCACAGCCTGGGCTCTTCATTCCATGGGTCTGACAACCCATCACTTCATTCCCACTCCCAGATAACTAGAAACATGCTCAGGTGAAAACCACAACAACTTCAACTAATGCACAGGTAAAAGAAGCATCCACGGCCTTCGAGATTTGAAATAGGCATTTCTCATAACAAGAAGATACAACACAAGCTTAGATAGGCACAGGCACACTTTTCCACCCAGGAGGATCATGGGTTTCTTTGATGATAAGAAAACATGGGATATGGCTCTAGAGAGGCATACAGTTTTCAGAGGTGCCTGCAAGATAAAGAGGTCGATGATGGAGCATCACTGCATGAATGCATGAGTTCATGGGAAGAATTGAAAATAATGGAAGAGGTCAACAATGGAGGTAGTGCCCCAGTGTGTGAGTGCATGCCTAGGAAGGCTAGCCAAATGGAAGAGAACCCCCCCTAAGAATGACGAGTTTTCCCACATAAAACTACATGTGTCAAGATTGACACCTAGCTTCATGGAGCTACATGAGCTCCACTTAACATTCGTTCCCTTTCCACAGGAACTTATGATAACATAGGTTATGTCCAACCTTAATTTTTAGGAAATAATAATTGAATATTATTCCCATAGAGATAAGGCCTCAAGCTTAGCCCCTTTTCTAGCCTCTTAGCTCCATCCCTTTCCAAATCTAGTGGAGCTTAGTCCCCCATTCTATTTTATCTTGGTCGATCCACACACAACTATGTATTTTATTTTTGATATGAGTATTTACATATACAAAGACATGCTCTTTGGCCTTTATAATCTAGGCTCTCTGGCCTAATCTTTACATAAACATCCTAGCTTGTAATCACTTGCCTTACCAACCTACAAATCAAAATTACATTTGCAATTACAATTGGAGATCGGTCATGGGATATTACGCTAGGAATGAAATCTACAAGTGAATTAACGCTAGTTATTATGGCGACAATGATGTCGAGAACGATATCTTGGATAAATTCAAGCAGCCCGCAGAGGAGGAGATGTAGGCTAGGGCGTTGAGGGAGTGTCAGAGGATTAATTCTATCTAGAGGGAATCCAGGTTGTAGATCAAGAGAGAAGAGGTTTTTTCCATTAAGCTAGTCCTATTCATGGAAGATGAGGATGTGGAAGAAGAAATGTGAGAGCAGGACAAGGGAAACCAACAATAGAGAGAGAGAGAGTTTGTTTCCCATGTGCTCGTTCTGGATGAGAAAGTGATCGAGTGCATGGTTGTGGAGAATAAGAAACACGATGAAATTATTAGTAAGTACACATGTGAGGATCTCATGGAGGAGAAGGTTGATGCCAAGACAATGCTTAATATTTAGCGAAGACAAGATGACAAAGCTTATGGATAATTGGTTAGCTTTTCCAAGTGTGTTTCTTAACTTCTATTAAATATACAATATTGAGCTTAGGTCATTCTTGATGATGACACAATGTTATAATTAAGACATCCACCAAGATCCTTTCTTGTTGAATAGTGAAAAGGGGTACTGGGAAGCTCTGATAGTAGATCTTCGAAGTCCTAATTATGCCAAAGTAGAGGCCAAGATGAAGGACTTGGAAGGGAATGAAGTTGATGTTCCTGGTGCCACATGCAAGGGCCCCAGTTACAGATACTTCGGGGCTACGAAATTTCTCCCCATCCCCAAAGAGATATTCCATAACCCCCCTTGAGGAGAAGAAGATGAGTTGTAGGCATGTGATTTACAAGTGAATTGATGCTGGTTCATATTATGGCTACAAGAATGACAAGGATGGTATCTTGTAGATAGTCAAATGGCCTGCGGAGGAGGAGATGCGAGGAAGAACATTGAGTAAGTGGCAGAGGATTGAGTCCATGTGCTAAATTATGAGTGACACCGAAGAGTGACCTATTCTTTTTCCTCCGCAAAGAAAAACCTCCACAAAACTTGAGTCGTTGAAGTTTTCATATGTACTTTGTCAATTAAACTGTTTCTCGATGCATTTTTACGTAACAACCACTCTAGTGTGGTTTGAATCGCACTGTTGCACTATAAACAATATAGCACACATGTGTATTTTGTTTTTTCAAATCATGTTGATGTTGTTTTTGTTTGATTTATAAAATGTATAGTAAGCACACTAATGATTTTTCTGTTTTTTAAATTAAACTTCAGATGTATCACTCATTAGAATTTAGAGTTTCCATATAATGTTTACTTTAGTTTTATGAAATCATTTACTTTGGATTGTAATTGCAAAAACATAAACTATTAATGTCATATAATGTTAAATTCATCTTCAAGGTGAATTGTTTAATTTCCAACAAGATACAATATGTTGATTAAACATCTTTACAAAGAAAAATTACTTTTATGAAATGTTATTTTCTCCTTTAATTTATTGATATCATTATAATAATTGTTCATAATTACATTTATAATTGTTGTAATTATGAGTAGTAATGGTACACATATCTTCCATATTGGGATGTTCGTTTTTTTTCTTTCAATTATTATATTGGGATGACTTATGCCAAGTGTCATATTAGACTACAAAATGCTCCTCACTTTATATTAATAAAATAAAAAAATTAATAAAGGTGTAATAGAATCAATATGTTTTTTTAGTTTGTAGGCGAAAATGTCAATTTTTTAAAAATGATCGTGTTAAAATTTATTGCAAAAAGAGAGACATGCATTTTTAAATTATGATACATGTTACATGAAAATATTAAAATAATAGGAAACAATAACATTTTAATATTTTTATATATATATGGAATTAATAAAAATATATTTATAAATGCATGCAATTCATCGAATAATAAGATTTATATAAAAATATATATTTTGAATCCATAGAGATAGATCTATAGATGCATGCAATTTCATCAAAGATGAGTCTGTGTAAACTATTTAAAAATATTGTAAAAATGAAACACAATGCCAAATGATTTGGAAATGATGAATTTAACCAATTAGTTTATGAAATCCCAACCACCACCATGTTTTTTAAGACAAAACAAATTTTACATAAAGTAATTAAATAACATGGACACACGATACTTTTCCTCCCAAAAAATTTAGTTTTACATAATGTGCATGTATCCTATTTTATTAGTGTTCTATGTAAATTTTACAATTACTAATATTCATTCTCATATTTTTTGTAATCATGTAATCAAAATAATTTTATTAATACATATGTTTTATCAAATAACTAATATACAACTATCATCTATCCTCCACAATTAATCCTAAGATATCCTTAACTAAGTGATGCTTTCCATATTCCCTTTGTGAGCCTATTTGATATTATAGGGCCCTTTGCATCATGAGTAATCCATAAAGCATCAAATTTAAGGGAAAATACATTATTTTTTACATGTGGGCCATATTAGGCCCTATTACAATCCCTAGTGTGCAAGGTTTATAATGGCTAAGGTTCATTATTAATATATGAAAATATAAAAAATATTATGCAAACTCAATAAATAAAATAAACAAATGCCCATGTGTAGAAGTTATAGGGAGCTTAGACCCCATCTTTGGTGTAATAATTGCAACATGCAGCCAACTATTTTATAAAACTGATGTCAAATTAAGCAATACATTTTCATTAGTTCCATTGAAAATCCAAAAATACAATTACTCAATCATAATTTTCTTATGCCCCAAGGGAATGTCTAAAGTTATACCCAATGCAAGGCATTTTTGATGAGCCATTGATGGTATACAAAAGTTATAGTTTATTAACAACTTGTCACCTAGAGACAAACTGTGTATTGCATGCACAACAATAAATCTGGATGCCTTCCTTTTCATCAATAACTCTTTGTCATTGGAGCATTCCTCAAAGGAACAATTCGCACTAAATAATGAAGTCGTGCAACTATTTATGAACCCTATGATGTTCCCATGAGTTTTTGGATGACCGTCGATATATAACATGTTTTTATGGTTAAAATTTCCAGAAGCATAACCATTCATGCACATACTATACATGGAAATGCAATGTTTGTATTTGACAATAGTCAAGTAATCACACTAACTATAAAGAGGGCCACAAAATGGCATAAGTGTCACTGATTGTTTAGGAGGAACAAATACATGTGAAAGGATAAACAACCCAAGATTTGTAACATCTATTTTAGACTTGGAAATCATATAACTATTACCACAAGCATAGAATTCAATTCCAACATTGGGCATAGGCATGGATGATGGCCAAGCACCATACAAATATTCATTGTAACTGGTTTGGTATTTACTTTGTAGATGGATAGAAAGAGGGAAGTTATCATTACCTTCCAAAAATTGAACATACTTTGGTGTGTACTTGGACATTTTTGCTCTTTGCTCATACAACTTTTTTGATCTCCCAGTAGTGATGTTTTGGGTAGTATTGATATCATACTTTAGATCACTATAAGAATTCTCTTTTGAATCGACAGAAGGAGACATATTGGCCAATTTAGGGGAAACATAGTTGATATGGATTCCAAATTTTCAAAAAAGGATCATATGGAAGTGTTTCTACGTGTATTTTCTATATCACCTATTGAATTATTGATCGTAGTGGGAGTTATTATACCATCAAATTTGGGTAGTTGATCATTGATATAATAATACAATGTGACAGGTTGAGGGTTCTTCTTCAACCCTTTACATTTGAAACAACCACATACCACTGACATGCCATAAAATATATCCAATCCATGGTGTAATACCATTGACCTAGGCTGTAGGTTACTGGAAGATGGCATGTTATAATTGGTAGGGTAAAGCAATTGTCCATTTTCATCAAACATTTTCCTATAGTATTTTTTTCCTGATAAGAGCTTGCAACATTTTTTCACTAGTGGAATATCTTTCTCATCCTAAGTTGATCCCAATTTATGATCCTAGAAGATTCAATGAACAATTATTCAAACACACGTGCATAAATGACATAAATTCAATCAGATAAATGTATTATAAATAAAATCTAGACTTAATTCAAATGGTGTGGGAGAAGTTGACAAACTTGCAAGATATGGAAAGAGCTGGAATATGAAGTATTGGCCATTTGATATTATAACCTTCTTTTCCTTCCATTTGAGCCATAACCATTGTCGAATCTGATATTAAAATTTATCGATGCGTGTATTTATTTTATAACGCACCGGTGCATATATATATATATATATATAATGCATTGGTGCGACAAACTATGAAACAAACTGAACTCTCATGTCCTTTAAAACCTCCACAAACCAAAACATCCATAAATTTTAATAGCGGAGGTTTGCATTTCTATTTCGTCGATAGAATTGGTATCATTTCATTTTATAATATATACGCACTATGGCACACAATTCGGTAAGGCGCACTGATTTGAAAAAAAACTTAATTTTTAAAGTATATAGTTTAATAAGTGTTTTTACATACTAATTGAAAAAACATAGCAAAAAAATAGAGGAAATTTCATTTTTCAAAACGTATTTGTTTTATAAATGAAAACACTATTCATTAGTTCATTTTTTGGCAGAATTTAGAGGGAAGATTTGTGGAAGAGAGATTTTCCATAAAGACTTTGGAGTGGCTATATTTTTTTGAAGAGACAAAATTGAAAGGGATTTGTAGGGCACATATAAATCTGCAGAGAAACTATTTCAAGTATGTGATTTCATTCTACTAATCAGTTCAATCTTTCCCTATTTGATTCAAACTATTTTCAATGCATGTGAAAAAAATATAAGGGTTTCATAGTTATCTTTGATATTGGAATCCATAGATTTCTTGTTCCCCTATTTTTTTAAGCAACATGTTTTTATAGGGTTTATTTTTATAAGCAATAGATTTTTTTAGGGTTTATTTTTTTAAGCAATAGATTTTTATAGGGTTTATGTAGTTGCATATGGGGAGTTTAGTATCCATTGCAATGGTACCACTCATTGCATTGGATTTCAAACTTTGTCAACCCTGTCGTTGTCCGCAATTTAAAAAAAATGTTTTCGTAGTACGCGGTGCGCACTATACAAGAAAAATGCCTCGATATGCACTATACAGGAAAATCACCCGAGTGCTCACTGTATAGAAAAATGCACCGAGGTGATTATATTTGTGGAAAGCACCGATTGGTTGGAAAAATAAATAGTATTGGTTTTGTATCATATGCGTATGGGTTAGAAGTGTGCAATGACTAATAATACTTACTGGTGTGATTATATGCTTAACGCCTCAATGTGTTTTGTTTAATGAAGAACACTGAAATACTAGATTGTATTAAAATTTCATAATTTTTATTTCTGATAATTCTTTATTTTTTTATATACAAGATAGATAATAGAAGTTTAAAGAAAATGTCTTATTGCAACGAGCACGATGGTAACTCATCCCAATAAGAGAGACAAACAAGTTATTTAAGTTTTATTAAAAAGTTAATATATAATTTGAAATATTTGTAAGTTTAAATTAATGATGTGTATTGGTTAATGCGTGCCACGTAGAGAAAAAAATTGAAGAATCTTGATAAGATTGGTCACATTCTGAGTGCAAAAGAGTGTAAATTTTTTATGGAAATGTTGCAAAGAGAGGAACAGGTGGATCAGAAGGTAATCAACATTAACTTTTCTTTGACTTTTACTAAAAATTAATTTCTTAACATTAATTATTAACACATTTTAAACACTTGATATCACATTTTTTTAATTGATGCAGCAACTCATAGCAAGGGAATGCAATCTCGTCTTAGGAGGACAAAACATGTTAAGGATGTAAATGACGATTACGTCTTGGTCATCAGTTCATCTGGAGTGGTGCTTGAAGTTAATGAGGGGGGAATTTTTTTACAGAGCTTTGAGGGATATAGTGGAAAGAACGTGTAGACGTAATTTCCACTTACAATACAAAAATCAATTCAATGACCCCAAGAATCAGGTTATATGTATACTACAAGAAGCATTTATGGATCCATGGTCAATGAGACCCATGAGACTTGGAATAGAAAAAGCTTACAATAACAAACAATAATCATATAAAAGGTATTATTACTAAACACGTTTGTCTCTAATATGTTCCAATAATTACCAAATTAATTTGTTTTGCTATATTTACTTTCATGCCCATTTAAGAAAACATTATTGTTCTTTTTCATTTTCCGAGAAGATTATGAAAATTCCAGGCGACAAACGAGGGGAAATCAAGTACATGTCAGTAGGGATGTCCAAAAGAGTGTACAAGGAGATGGTAAAAGAAATGAACATAATTGCATCACATGAGGATGCATCCCAAGAACAACATGTATCAGAGCTATTCTATCATTAATTTATTCTTTTGTGTACATCAAATTTATATATGATATTAAATACTAATTTTCAATTGTTTTATTGTAGAAAAGAAAACAAAATGAGACCCAATCAACACATAAGACAGGACAACAAGGAAAAAAAGGGTTGATCGCAAAGTTTGTGAGTATTTCGTTTTCAACGTTACTCAAGTTTTCATATTTGTTGTGATATTTATATTTGAATAATTAATTTACACTAATCCATGGATGTCTAATAATAGGTGATAACATACAAAGAAGAGCCAACCAAACAATTGATCAACATTAGGTTAACTAAGGGTTGTTATTATATGTTGAAGTATCAAGGTTTAATTGAACAATTTGTAAGTAGCTATGTTTTTTAAATTCCCAACTTGTTTTATAATTAATGGAACAATAAGAAACCTTTATATTAAGTATATCTATTATGCTTTGTAATGGCGTATTAAACATGTAGGAAACAAAGTATGGAGAGGAGCCAACAAAATACCTTTTGTTACATGGCATAAGGAAAATCTTTGAAAGCATGTGTAAGGTTTATGAATCACTCACTGCTTTGGTACACTTTTTGATTTACGCAATCATGTATATTCTACTATATTATAAATGTAGATTCACTTATTACAATTTATTTCTATATTTGTAGATGGAAAATGAGTATTTGGAATGTCAAAAAGAAGTCAAGCAAGAAAACATCCTTTTAAATAACCAAAGTACAATATCTATGTTGGTGCAATTATATGCATAATATATTACCAAACATAAATTATCAACCGAGATTCGTAATCAGTAGAGTTGATGCACTATATGTGCCGATAATAGATAGGTTCCTATGTCTGATGAGTATAGCTCAATCAAGAAACAATCAATAACAAAATACTCTGTTTTCACACTTTTTCAAATAACATTCTCCACTCATGCATTCAAAAGATCTTGCTCAGATAATGACTTGACCATTTACAAGCTCATGAAATGGAAATATGGACTTTGACTTAGTTATCTGTAGCTACTACTCTTAACAACAACTATCACACACATACAAGGATAACAAATATTCACTCGAGAATCTATGTTTCACTCATAAATCCATATTACATTCCAGAAATCTATATTGCACTCCAAAAATGCTCCCTCACTCACTCACAATTACCACATATCTTTATTGCATTTTGTCAAATGTTTACTGAAATAAAACAGAAATAAAGTTAGATATTATGATCAAAACACAAAATGATTTTATCCATACACAACTAGATTTATATATACAGTGAATACAAAGAATCTTACCTTGGTTAGGTCGGTCGGCCCTTGCCCTACCAACAAGGTAGATTTAAAATAAACTTACAGAATGAAAGGTCTGATAACACACATCAATTCCATGAATTGCAATTTATATCATTACTTGAGAAAAATAGAGGTACAATCCACAGTCTTCAAGAATCAACCCTACAACATAACAATTCCTCTTTCTTCAAGAACCAATCTTACATCATAACAATTCCTTCCCTCACTCAGACCTATGAGGTCTTATTTATACATAAAATCCATGGAGGAATGGATGAA
>SNQJ01S0139008.1:13629-38899 GCA_010110895.2 Picea sitchensis | reverse complement strand
GAAGGAATATTTAAATGATAAAGTATTGGAGAACTTTCTATTCATGGAAAGTGGTTAACCCTGAAATAAGAAAAATAGGTTAAGTGACCTAGAAATGGGTCAAGTAACCTAAAAATGGGTTAAGTGACCTAGAAGATGAACGTATAAATAATAAGCTAGGATCTCTTGTAAATGTACATTTTGGTGAGAATCCTTTTGTGGATCAATGGAGAGCTTCTTGTGAATATATTTTGGAGTATTGATGGAGAGATTCATGTGAGAGCATCTTATTGATGTGGATCTCTTGAGAATGATTGAAGATCTATTCTAAGGAAGAGAGCGAGAGGAGGATCTCATGGATGCATCAAAGTTTCGACAATGTCGGAGATATTGACGACAAAATTCTCGGATTCATAGAAAACCCTATTTTATGATGCCCACGTGGGTTGTCTGTGTATAGGGTGCATGTACACATGGGTTGGCTATGTATAGGGTGAGTGTACACGTAGGCTGGCTGTGTATAGGGAGCATGGAGTGGATAAAATCTTGGATATTTGTGTTTGAGTTGGCGCCAAGCTCTTGGATGATGAGGCAGGTTTCAGATCTACATTCTATGGCCTCAGATCTATCACTGAGACACTGGTATGGTTACATTATTGTCTTGATGGATAATATTGTATGGTTACATTATTGTCTTGATGGATACTATTGTTTGATGTGTTGTGAATGCTTAGGGCATTCTTGGTATGGCTTCTATGATGTGGTTCAGTTTGGTTGATTTCGTTGATGGAGTGAGCAACATTCTTGTGATTCAGTAGTGACATGATTGATATGGTATACTAGTTGTTTATACATGATTGAGATAGCATTCATATTGATTTGTTGTGGAGCATGAGCAAGCTATTGGAGAGCTTGGATGTGTTGTGACTGGCTGTTGGTCAATTTGGACAGTGGAATATAGAAGAGAAAGTGATTGCAGGTTGCAAAGGATCTGAGTATGTGAAGAAAAACAAAACCCTAGTTGCTCAGAAGCATACGCTTGTTGCATTATACACTGGTCGCGTGCACACGCGGGCTGTAGTGAGAAAGGGTGTGTGCACACACGGGCTGCACTACTGATAGGTCGCGTACCTATTGACATATTGGCATATATTGAGGATCATTGCCTCATCTCAGTTGGTGTTGAAGGTGTAAGCTAAGTCTTGCATTATGGAGCAGGTGCTCTTACAGAGTTGTACTCTATTCAGTTGTTGCTGAGAAACCCCAAGGATTGTAGTCCGTAATAAAAGGAAAATTGTACATACATCTTGTGTTCTTTCTGTTCATTGTGGTGATGACTTGTTGATGATATATTATTGATATATGTTGTTGATATGTGCTCACATCTAACTAATTATAAATGAAAACAATAGGTAATGAATAAATGTTGAATGCGAACTGATGAGTTTTTGTGCAAGAGGGAAGTTTTGGGAAAAAGAGCCCCACACTCATTCACCCCACCCTCTAAGTGTGGTAGGTGTGTCCAACATAAACCAAATCCCCAAACTAAGAAAACAGTTTTCACAATTTTAGGATAAATCCTACAAATCTGTGTTTTTTATCAATTTGGGAAGATTCGAGTTAGGGATCCAGCCATATCTCCAAAAAAAATTATAATTTTTAAAAAATGTCCTTGGTTTACTCAATTTTCCATATTCTAGACAAAACCCATATCTTCGAATTTCTAGATCTGATACCATATGCACGAAAATCGAGGTGCAAGTTGGCAGTTTGAGATTTTTGCTAATTTTGGCAGAATCATTCCCCATGAGATGGAGGTCCACATTTGCGATCTGGGTGAATTTAGAATCCCATGTCTGCATGTAAACATAATTCTGGACAAAACCCATGTTCTCGATTTTCTTCTACAAACATTCAAAAATTATGAATTATGTCTAGTACTAGATTAGCATAGTTGGTACCAGATTAGAACAGTTAGTGCGGGAATCCTACAGGCAAGGGTTTAGTACCAGATGAACATAGTCACTACTATGGGTACCGGACCAGCGTGATGGTAGTTCCATATGGAGCTAGTACTAGAATAGGCACAATCTGGTACCGGATGAAGATGGTACCAAAAGAGGCGGAGAGCTGGTACTGGATGAAGCTGGTACCGGAAGAGGCAGAGAGCTGGTACCGGATGAAGCACAGAGATGGTACTGAATGGAGCTGGTATCAGACTAGGTAGAGAGATGGTACCGGATGAAGCATAAAGATGGTATTGGATGAAGCTGGTACCGAAAGAGGCAGAGAGCTGGTACCGGATGAAGCACATAGTTGGTACCTAATGAAGCTGGTACTGGAAGAGGAGAGAGATGGTATTGGAATAGGTAGAGCCTTGGTACCAAAATAGACTGGGTACCGGGTCGCGCCATAGTTGCAGTACCGTATCACGCTATAGTTGTAGTACCATAATAGTGAGGTACCAGATCAAGTTTCTTAAGAGTCAAAGTGATTAGGATCATACATAATCAAGCATTTAATTGAATTAACTCAAGAAAACTAAACAAATCATGCCTTAATAATGAGTTACCTCTCTATGCATATTGACAAGGTCATCAAGCGTATTTTTGGAGGAAACAGTCAATTATATACACATAGTATAGGTAAAATATGCTCAGATAAAGCGTAATATAGGGTAATAAAGGTGTCAAAATGGAGACTCAACATTCCCCCATTCTTAAGTCATTGCATGTCCTCATGCAACAATGATCTTCAAAATTTCAAAATTGATGATACTATTCACTCGATCAAGCATTCCCTGAATTTCTACCTTTCGTTAGCTCCTTAAGTTCTCTTTTAAGTAACTTTCTATAAAATATAAACTTCTTGGACTATGCTTCACAGTTCTTACCCATGGCAAAGTAGTTATGAAAGAAAAGTGAAGTCATGAGTAATAGATTAGATCTGTTAGTGATTTGACGCTAAGTCTTATCCAATCTGTTGTGGATCATAGTTAGGAGAAAGGGTTGGATGTGACTCTAATATGATTATAGGATAGTGGCCAAGAGTGCTCATAATGACTTTGAATAATAGACCCCCCTTGACTAGATTACCTTTAAAATAAAAGTGATATAAGCATAGTTTTAGATCTCATTTGAATAGAGGAACACATAAAAGAATACATCCCAAGATGATTAACTCGTTTCTTATCCAAGTTTTTAGAGATGCAACTCTTCTTGCTTAGGTAAGGTGAATTACATATATTGAGGGTCCCAATTATCATGCAAATCAATTTATTTTAAAGATAGAACATTAAAGTGGATACTTGAAGGTTATTAAGAACATCATTAGAGAGATATAAAGGTCATCTCCTAGCCTTGATTTGATAATGATTGCTTCATAATGAGACCCAATGGTTTTTGTTCAATTTTAGGTGCGCCACTTTATGTTTTTCAACTCCCTTTGCCCGGCATAGCCCCACTTCTAGCAAGTCTGTTCAGTACCCCGACAGGTTTACCTTAGTACCATACAAGCATGGCCCCACTGCCAGCAGGCCTGTTCAGTACCTTGGTAGGTTTACTTGTACTTCCTGATACTTCCTTTTTAATATATTACTCAAAATATGTAGAATGATGTATACTGTTCATTGACATATTTAGAGTATAAGGAAGGCAGGTGGTATGAGAGTGTTTTAGAGTTATTAGGCACATAATTAATTGTTTTCAATTATCCCAAGGGTGACATCATCCACATTCAAATTAAATATCAACTATTCAATGTATAATGGAACATCTCAAATAATGACTAAGAGGTCCCTCTAGTTAATCCTATTAGGGTTCTCATGAAAGTTCATTATGGTTTTGCAAGGGCGGTCCACCACATGAGGTTTTCATCAATCCCTCCCAAGAAAACATTGTAAAGATAAACTTGGATAAGAACTTGTTGAATTGACTAGGGTATTATTAGACATAATGGTGTCACCACTTTTCAATGGATATTTCAATTAGCAATCACTTTTTCAACATGATGAGGTAATAAGACAAGTGCACCCATTATCATATAGAGATAAATGTGGAAATATCTTCTTAAAGGATAACAAGGATGATTCACCACATGAGGTTTTCATCAATCCATCCCAAGAAAACATTGTAAAGATAAACTTGGATAAGAACTTTTTGAATCAACTAGGTTATTATTAGACATAATGGTGTCACCAATTTTCAATGGATATTTCAATTAGCAATCACTTTTTCAACATGATGAGGTAATAAGACAAGGCACCCATTATCATATAGAGATAAACGTGGAAATATCTTCTTAAATGAATCATCCTTGCTATCATTTAAGGGGTGAGTGTAGAAATGTAGGAGGAAGGTGTACATGAGAGTAAAGAACAGTTCAACACAAGACTTAAACGATCCTTGATAGAAAGAACATGAAAAGATTATACCATACCTCCAATTACCTAAAGTGAAAACAATATTAAACACATGATGAAGATCATATCACTTTGGCATCAAGACCAGACAAGTAATGGAGTTAGTGACAACACTCCAACAAAATCTGTAGTACCAGAGCGTAGTAGCACCGGCAGACTCCCCACAAGCACTCCAGAACAAAACAATCTAACGTAAAATGAAAAATAAGTAACAATGGGCGTAAACAAAGTGACATGATGAATGATTTCTATAAGAGGAGATGTATACGAGGGATTTCTGAAGTTCATGGTAGGCATGCACAATTGAGGACATGGGGATGTATGAGAGTAACCACATGTTTAATACATAATTAGTCTAATTCCTCAATAAAATGAAAATGTTGAGTTTATATCGTCCTATTACTTGAAGAATTTAAATCGAAAGTAAAAAACTTTGAGTATGCATAAGGACTACCAACACCTCATTACTAGTACCAAATCACCTTAGTACCGGATGAATGCAGATTTATTTTTGCCTAGTACCAGAATAGTACATGCCTTCTCCTTTAGTACCATATGAGTACATAGCCTCTCCTACAGTACTGAATGAATGCATATTTTTTCCCAAGATTAAACTGAATGCATACCTTCTCCCACACACATCTAGATGAACGCTGTGATTTTCCCAAGACCTGATGAATTACATTTTTTCCAAGCATCTGATGAATGTAGATTTTCCCCAGCACTGCATAGCACAGATGTTATCCAAAGACCATATCAACACAAAATTCTCATCTGCATTCTCAATGAGAATTTAACAAGGTACTGGGTAGTGCCTCTATAGTGTGGAAATTTGTAGGATGCCCTTTGTAGAAGTTGTTGGTTTTTTCTGCAAACTGGAATTTGTAGGCTTCTCCTTGTGGCTGGCATAATCTGAGTATCAAGCTGTAGAAGATGCTAGCAATCAGTGTTACTGTAGGAAGAAACATATGAATTTGTTCTATTAAAATATCATGCTGGAAAAACACTGATTTTGTTAAGCACTCCATTTTATTGAAAATAACCTAACTAACCTATCAGTTTCAATAAACACTTCTATGCTTGAGGTTTTTCATGGCTTCATGCAAACAATGTGAGACGCTGAAAAAGGTTGCTCAGAGGGTTGCAAACATTTGCTAAAAACAAACCAATAGAACTAATTAAGTCTAGATTTTATTCATGCTTAAAACAAAAATTTAGGGAAAATGTCAAAAGTTGAATTATTAGCTATGAATAAAATAGTTTGGAATTAACATTTAGTTTCAACTACTATTAACAATATCACTTAATTAATCATCCTTGTGGAATAGCGGTCTTAAAATAGATAGGTAAAGATAAAGCACAAATGCATCATTTTAACAACTTAAGGAAAAGAAGAATTTTAAGAAATAGGTCATGAAAGCACTCCCTTAAGTGTTATCTCCATTGACAAGGATTACTTCAATCGCTTTTGGAAACCATTCCATTATATATATGTATTTGAGGATGAAGAGATTCCCTCTCATAAGATTCCAAACAAAAATCATCATAACTTTTAAAAAGAAATCTACTATAGGAACAAAAGATCTTAAAGTGATTTATTCATTAGCTTTGACATTCCCATTTATGAAAAGTATGAAATATAGGTTGCATTGCAAACATTTATTTATTTATTTACCATCCCACTCTAATTGAACAAAGAAAATGTCCTCAAGTATAGGAATACTTCCAAAGGAAGCCATGTGCATAATAGGGTTAGAAATATATACATACTTAAGTTTAAAAGATAAATTTTAATGCATACCTGAGTAAGGAAGGGACCAACTTCTTGATGATGAGATCAATCAATAATGAAAAATAAGAGAGTGGTGTGACCTATCAACCAATCGAGACCATATTCTCGATAGGATCACTATATTCTTGTTTCTCTTCTTGTTTAGGTCACTAATCAATGTCCTCCTCTCCCATGCTATGCATATTATCCTCTTCAACATGATTGGTCTTGAGTACATACATGATCTGTTGAGAGGCATGTTGAGAACTCCCCAATCTTAGGTTCCAATGGTTGTTCTCCATTTTAATTCTATCCATGATTCTTATTCTCCTTAACAAATTGACAATAGGAATCTGAATGGACTTCTAAATCTTCTTGTGGAGAGATAAATAAATTATTTACTGCTGTCAGGATATGCTCTTTCTGAGAGGCGGATATTCCAGCTTCTTCTAGAATGTGAGAAAGTTCTTGAAGGATCATTCTTCAAGATCTTGATCATCCATGAATTAATCTTAGTTGGTTGATGATTCCTGTCTCGTAACACAACTTAGTACTCAGGGGTTCCTTTGCAACACCTAAAAAATGATTTATCATCAAAGATTTGAATATTCAAACTTAAGAAATTAAACTATTTGAAAAATAAAACACACCAAACTTGAACTCCTTATATTATTGGGACCATGTTGTCACTAGGTTATCTATTCGTACAAGTTATCCCATCATGAAAAAACAATTTTACATAAAAGAAGGAAAAACACACTTGCATTAAAAGAAGAGAGGACAAACTAACTTTGGAGCAAACCCCACCAAAGTGGATGTGTGGGCTCTTCTCGCACATATTATTGTCTTCTCTCCACCCTAGGTGTGTGTTATAACCTCTAATTTGTAATTCAGACATGCATACCTAGGCAACATGCCATCTTACTTACTTCATTTTTCCAAGCCACATCAATAGCTCTTCTTAAAACCAATTTTTTTGAAGATGTACTACCGCATCACCACCCCATGTATGTATGCTAGAGAGAAGCATGAGAGAAGAAGGATACATGGAAGTAGTTTGATCTTGGTGAAGAGGATCCCAGGACCTGTTCGAGGAGAAGTCACCGATCTTGTTTTGTAAGTGACTTTGAGATATTAATATAAAGAAGTACTTTTTTCATCCCTCCATATGATGTGTTCAATACTTATGTTTGATTTACATTTTGTTATGACATCTAACTCACTAATTCATACATAAGATGCATGTTCATAGTTCCTTATTTGTATTTTGCAGGACGTGTGTTGGCCTTGGAGGATATTTGGTAGCCGGATCAAATGACCGTACAACGGGATCGGGACACCTATGGAGTTTAAGGTGGACCATCTATCCCTATACTTTGTATTTTATGTATGAATGTGGGTGTTGTCGTTAGTTTTTAAAAGTAGGAGAATTTATAAGGTTAGCTCTGCCTTCACTTTAGAACCTAGTGTAGTCCATAGGGTTTTTTCCCACTATAGCATTAGGTCATTCATAAAACCAATCAAAAACCATTAAAACAATCTAATCCAAATACTACCTATTAGTCAAGCATAACCCCCTAATAAGAACACTAAAATGTTGGTGCAATTATATGCATAATATATTACCAAACATAAATTATCAATCTGGATTCGTAATTAGTAGAGTCGATGCACTATATGTGCCATAATGATAGGTCCCTATGTCTAATGAGTATGTACCTCAATCAAGAAACAATCAATAACAAAATACTTTGTTTTCACACTTTTTCAAATAACATTCTCCACTCATGCATTCAAAAGATCTTGCTCAGATAATGACTTGTCCATTTACAAGCTCATGAAATGGAAAGATGGAATTTGAATTAGTTATCTATAGCTACTACTCTTAACAACAACTAGTAAGAAAATATGGGCACACTTCAACGATAACATTATTCACACAACTTCAAACTAGAAGATTAAAACTGATAACAAAACTCTCAGACAAATACTCAATTGAAAAGACTCTTGCTTAGGTGACAAGTCTGTTCATTACATGCTCATGAAATGAAGAGATGAACTCAGATATTGTTCCCTCTAGCAATTAAAACAACCAACACTCTGCATATGCTCAAAGTAAAACATCAATCAATTCTAGAGGAAATCACATGTGAAGGAAGACACTCCACTTTAGGCACATGTAAGGTGAGAGATGGAGGTCTTGATTGTGCATGTGTTTGCAAGGTGTAACCTAATTAATTCGAGAAGAAACTTTATGTATGTTGCGATACTCCATTATAGGCTCATATAGGTTGAAAGATGGAGATCTTAATTATCCCTATATTTTAAATATAGAAGCAACACTACAATATTAAATCTATCAAATGATTGTCTACACACACATACAAGGATAGCAAATATTCACTCAAGAATCTATGTTGCACTCATAAATCCATATTACATTCCAAAAATCTATATTGCACTCCAAAAATGCTCACTCACCCACTCACAATTACCACACATCTTTATTTCATTTTGTCAAATGTTTACTGAAATAAAACAGAAATAAAGTTAGATGTTATGATCAAAACACAAAATGATTTTATCCATACACAAACTAGATTTATATATACAGTAAATACAAAGAAGCTTACCTTGGTTGGGTCGGTGGGCCCTTGTCGTACCAACAAGGTAGATTTAAAAGAAACTTACAGAACAAAAGGTCTGATAACACACATCAATTCCATGAACGACAATTTATATCATTACTTGAGAAACACAAAAGTACAATCCACGGTCTTCAAGAATCAACCCTACAACATAACAATTCCTCTTTATTCAAGAACCAATATTACATCATAACAATTCCTTCCCTCAATCAAACCTATGAGGTCTTATTTATACATAAAATCCATGGAGGAATGGATGAAACCGAATCCCCAAACTAAGAAAACAATTTTCACAATTTTAGGATAAATCCCACAAATCTGTGTTTTTTATCAATTTGGGTAGATTAGAGTTAGGGATCCACCCATATCTCCCAAACCAATCATAATTTTGAAGCAATATTCACATATAACTCAATTTTCCATATTCTAGACAAAACCCATATCTTCAAATTTTTAGATCTGATACCATATGCACAAAAATCGAGGCACAAGTTGGCAGTTTTAGATTTTTGCTAATTTTGGCAGAATCATTCCCCCTGATATGGAGGTCCACACATGAAATATGGGTGAATTATGACTCACTTTTCCTCATGTAAACATCATTCTGGACAAAACCCATGTTCCCGATTTTCTTCTAGAAACATTAAATTTTTTTGAATTATGTCTAGTACTGGATTAGCACAGTTGATACCGGATTAGAAAAGTTAGTACCAGAATCCTGTAGGCAGGGGTTTAGTACCGGATGAACACAGTTACGACTATGGGTACCGGACTAGCACGATGGTAGTACCGGATGGAGCTAGTATCAGAATAGGTGCAATCTGGTACTTGATGAAGATGGTACCGGAAGCGGCAGAGAGCTGGTACCAGATGAAGCTGGTACCGGAAGAGGTAGAGAGCTGGTACCAGATGAAGCACAGAGATGGTACCGGATGGATCTGGTACCAGAAGAGGAAGAGAGATGGTACCAGATGAAGCACAACGCTGGTACCGGATGGAGTTGGTACTAGAAGAGGCAGAGAGTTGGTACTGGATGAAGCGCAGAGTTGGTACTGGAAGAGGCGAAGAGTTGGTACTGGAATAGGTGGAGACTTGGTATCGAAATAGACTGGGTACTGGATCGTGCCATATTTGCAGTACCATATAGCGCTATAGTTGTAGTACCAGAATAGTGAGGTACCAGATCAAGCTGCTTAAGAGTCAAAGTGATTAGGATCATACATAATCAAGCATTTAATCGAATTAACTCAAGAAAACTAAACAAATCATTCCTTAATCATGAGTTACCTATATATGCATATTGAAAAGTTCATCAAGTGTATTTGTGGAGGAAACAATCAATTATATACACATAGCATAGGTAAAATAGGCTCAGATAGAGGATAATATAAGGTATTAAAGGTGTCAAAATGGAGACTCAACAATCTCCTACAACTGATCAAGAAATAAGAGATGCACAAAGATCGAGCAATGACAACAATTCAAGTGATGAATGATAATATTCAATATAATTGAATGATACTGCAAGTATGTTATGTAATATCGATCTGTAAAAATCAGGGTTTTTTCTTAATGTAGTGGACATAATGTCCCAATTGCATGAGGACATGCTACCAATAACTGTAACAATTACATATTAGTTCCATTTTGATTATTGTGGACCTTTAAATTTTGTATGACCATGGGTCTCTTATTCATATATAATAAAATGGGTTTGTTATTTTATTGCATTGTAAAATTTTGTAAAATATTGATTGCATTGTTTCAAATAACTGATTAATTAATATGTGAATGATTTACCTTGCTGCAAATAGAAATGGTCTAATCCGTTGGACAAGGCACTAATGCAATCATTATATCAAAATGCAATAAAAAAAATATAAAATACAATATTGTTATAAAAAATATTTGTAAAAAAAATAATTAATTAAAATATATACATATCGATGCATTCTTATAAACTCACAAAATGGTGCCTAAAATAATATAGAAATTGGTGTCTTTTAAGGGGATATATGTATCGATGCATATTAATCATACTGAAGCATCAATGCATATTAATCATGTTGAATCATCAGTGCATATTAATTATATGGAAACACCGATGCATAAAATGTGCGATAATATATATCATTTTAAAATATTACGGTGGGCATGTGATAAATACACATCGCTTTTTAAAATATAATAACAACATTGGTGATTAAAAAATTTAAATGCACCGGTGAATTTAATAAGATCAACACACAATTGCGTTATATTTAACACAAGAACCAGAACATACAAATTATACAAGCACTGGGACAGACATAAACAATAAGCGCACCGACACTGCATACAACAAAATGAGAATCCAAGGCATAATAAAAATAACTAACAAATTGTGTTTGTGTCATAGGTAAGTGTTATCACATGGAATTGTTTGGGTCAATTTAGCCTTAGGATTTTTATTTTTATCCTTAGTGTTGTTTATTTTTTACTTTTGTCCTCTTCCTTATAGCTTTCTTAGGCCTTAGCACAAATCAATTTAAGGATGATGTTGGCCCAAACCCTTGGTTTATGTTTTCATATTTATGACAAGGTTAGACAAGCCATCATCCTTATGCCACCACCACCCTTGAAACCCCTCCATTTTGTCCCTCTACCCGTTAAAATGTCAAATCTGGTTCTTTTTGTACGCTTCCACCTCATCAAAACATTTCACAGTGCATATCAAGTACACTTTGCTCTCATTTCCATAAATACACTTCTGATGCTTTGTCAGCCAATCTCCTTGTTTTAATAATTCATGTTTTTAAGGAAATAATCTAGGATTTCTAACTGTTTTCCCAAAGTTTTGAATTGTTCCTAGCTCAACACTGCAAAAACAAGTGTTTTCAGACAGGCGCTATGGAAATTGATGCAAAATGCCTGGCAAAAGTAAGTTGAAGTTTAGACCAGTTTCATGTGGATTCGTCCAATCTCAAGCATATAAACTTTTAAGCCTCATCCTCCAGGTACTCCATGAGATTTTTAAGCCCTATTAAATAACAATAAAGGGTTGTTCTTGTAATTTCTTCTCCTAAGCGTTGTGAATTGGTGATCCACGCTACCAACCATACCTCTTACCTCTGTTATCACCATTCTCGGCCATCTGTAGAGCTCTTCGCCTCTTTTTCTAAATATTAAGCATCCCTTGTTGTCAGGCCACCTTGCATATCCCTTACTTGGATCTTGCTACCTAGGCTGTGAATCCCCTATTTTGGCACTGCAGACCCTGTGCAACAACTCAACATTGTTATTCCCTTACCTCACAAACTATACCAGCTGGTTACCATTAATATTTTCATTCTCATTTCAAGTCTAAAGTATATATATATTTTTTGGAAATTGAAAATAACTTTGTTGATAACATTATGACAATTTTGTAAAAGTGACAGTGAGGTATTGAACAAAATCTTTTGCAGCAAGATTTCTCCTCATATCTCCATTTTCCTATATGATATTCTTCCATTTTATGACTATCAACCACCCTTTCATAATATTATAGGTCAAATAGGATGAAGAACATTAAAACCCTAGAAAGAAGCCAACTTTGAAAATGATTTTCCATCCAAACCCTAAGACCTATGTCTTTATGTTTTGCCTCTTGCATCACTCAGATTGTTGTGTTATTTTTGTTCCTATAATGTCAATGGATACTCCACAATAGAAGAAGGCTCACAAAGGTTTCGACATAGTGAGGACAGAACCCTATGACATGCAACTGTTTGTTTTTGAGCCTCTGATCAAAGAGGTCTTCCAAAGAGTGGGATGTTTCAATTTTTGTAAGAAGATGCAGAGGGGGCACCTTGAAGTAGCTAGATAATTTTCCTTGAATTTTAATGGAACCAAAACTAAGGTGGGGACTCTTGAAATTGAGGTATCTGAAGCAACCATAGAAGAAACTACTGAGATACCAAACACTAGTGAAAGATGGTTTAAGTCCATGAATCTGAATGTAGCCTTGTCTAAAGAATTCCTTAAAATAGAAGGTTAGGGTGATAACCTATCAAAGGGAGTGCCTAGGAGCCACATGGTTGAAGGATTTGATAAGATGTTGAGGGTGATCCAGAGATATTTCACCTGTGAGGGCAGGTTCAATATGATTTACCAGTACCACATTAGACTTTTGTTGCACTTCATAGGAAAAGACCTCATGAATCTCCCTTTATATTTGTTCAGAAGCAATGGAAAATGGATGACAGGGTCCAAGCTAAGTCCAAGGCTATTGAAAAATGTGTTTTCCAATCATGGTTGATTAAAATGCTTGTGATGGAGGAGTTGAGGAAGAAAAACATTGATTGGGATCTGTTCATTACCTCTACACATTTACAATTGAATGTTTCTCCTACTCCACAATCTAAAGTGCAGAGTCCTCTTCAGGTAGAAAACATTGTTCACATAGAGACAAGTAGGAAGAGCAAGAGAAAAGACATTGATAAAAATGATGAGGATCCTAAGGAACAAAAAGAAAGGGGATCTCATTACTCTCCACAAAGGGATTTTTCACCCCATCCAGCTCCAAAAACAACAAAAACTTCATCAACTAGAGCCACAAGAACAAAAGGAAGAAGGCTACTCTTCCCCTCACCAGCTATTGCAGTTGAAGCTAAATCTAGGAGGCCATTCACTAGGTCTTCTGCTAAGAAAAAAGGTGTTGAAAAATAATACATAATAGAATCCCCCATCAAGATAAAGGGTAAAGGTAAAGTGGAAGTTGTTGAAAAACACATTGAGGTCATAGATATAATTACTCCCCCTGAAAACCCTACCTTCAATAGACTGAACAAACATCTCAAAGAAGCCATAAAGTATATTGCTAACTTGAAGGGAGAAGGGTTGGCTGAGAGGAAAAAGTTGAGTGGCCTTATGGATATGTATCAAGAAACTATTGATGAGGTCGGGTTTGTAGAAAATATATTTCTTCCCCTCCATAGGAAACTTAATAATTTAAGCAGACAAAACAAGAATTTATAAGCTCAGATAAGAAGACTTAAGCTGGAGATGCAACCTTTTAAGGAAGAACTAGCCCAAAGAAATTTGAATATGCTGGCCCAAGCTGCCACAAGGAGGAGCTCCAGGATCAGAAAGTGATGAAGTGAAGTGGCTTAAGGAATCTCAGTTTTGAAATGATTTCTCCTTGATTTTTGAAAAAGTTTGAGGAATTATGTTCTTCATAACTAAGTTTTTCACTCATACACCATACTATGAAGCTTCTACATGCAAACCTAACTTTGGAGAATTTTTGGGGGAATTTTTGGGCTTAAACTAGACAAATTGTGTAGCTACATGATATTTCGTAGTGCATGGCACTGCAAACTGGTCTACACAGTAAAAAGATGCAAACTTCGCTGTGAAATCCGCTGCGAATTGGTTGATACAGTCAACGCTATAGGATTCACTGCAAAATGCTATTTTGATGGGTTCAAGAAGATCAATGGGCACCAGATGGCTAGGGGAGCATGGTACAATTGTTTGGAGGTAATTTTAAAGCTAAAGGATACCTGGAAACAAAAGGAATGTGCTCAAAGGACACCTCATTATGCAAGATTAAGTTGTTAGGATAGTTGCCAACATTAGCCTTTTTTGTAGTAGTTTTTTATTTTCAGTTTGTACAAGTGTTATTACCTCAGTCTAAGATGAAAGAATCATATGTTAGAGGATGATCTCACATTGTATACTATCATTCCCTGTCTAGGCTATAAAAGAAGCATTAGAAGACATTTTATAGGTTTGAATGGTTGATGTAAAAGACCTTTTTAGTGATTTTTATGAAACAGAGCCTACTCTGGTTTTGATGTATCAGACTTGATGAAATCTTGTTTAATGGAAGTTAGTCTTGTTTTTAACATATTATTTCTCTCACTCTAAAATTTTACTGTCATTGAAGGATTCAAATGATATTTTGTAGCTGTATTACAACGAATGTTTGATTGTGATACTGTTATAGCTTTATCTGAGTTTTTTGCTTGGATTTAAGAAGTTTTTGTATCTGAAGTTGTTCTCTCCTTGTTCTACTGGAAACGATTGATGCTAGTGGTAGAATCACTCCATTTTCTAACTAAGTCTTCCTTATATCTACACTAATCCTTAAAACCCTGACCTAAGGTAAACACGACCTCTTTTGCTGATACATTTCATCTAGATTTCTTGTGTTTTGATATTTAATGAACTAAGCTTTATCCATTTGACACCACATTTTAAGACTTATCTCATAAACTTAGTGATGGGTACTGAGCTTGCACTTTAGAATTCAAAGTGTAACTTTCAGTGCTAACATTCTTGGCATCGTTGTTAGGGAACGAATTGAAGACATTTCCCTATGTTTGAATGAAAAATAAATACCGATTCTGTGGGTGCATAGTAATCAATACATCGAAGATTGTAGTTTGCACACGACGACTCCAATTTTTCAGTTGTGGATCCTAAAGGAAAACACACGAGGTCTACCCCACATATACCTCTGTCTACACCTGAAGCTGACCCAGAGAAGATCATGAAGAAGGGAAAAGATTCTCAATAAGGATTTGTGGCTGTTGTTCCAGGTACTACTGGTCATTTTCCTGATTCCACTTTTAAAACACTAGTAGCTATATCTAGTACTCCTCTTTTACCCTCTGTTGAAATTTATAGAAATTTAAATCTTGAATATTTACCTATGGAATATTCTTCTTTTTCTCCCAAATTGAAAGAAGAGAGTTTTGAAGTTATTTCCTCTCCTAATGTTGTAAGCTGGTTTAGACTTGAGGGATTAGTGGATTTTCCTACCTTGGGTTCTCCATCTCCTTCCTCTCTTAAATGGTTTGTGACCAAAGAAGAAGACACCTCATTTCCCTTGGAATTTTCACCATCCTCTTCCAAGACTCACCCTCTCCTTATTAAAAGTGAAATTTATCCATCCTATATTCCTCCTTCTCCCAAGATACATATTATCAATACTGCAGCTGTACCAATCAAGACCCAATCTCCTCCTCATTCTCCTATAATTTATAATCATCTTCTTCATAATCCAACGGAAGGTGCTAACCTTCCTATAAATAGGATAGATTCCATAGTGACTACTAGGTATGCCCCTCTTGTGTTGCCTCAGCCTATGAATTCTCTCCCAATTGGATACTATTTTAAGTACATGCCCAATTTTACAGGGTAAGAGGACATAATTGCAGAGGAACACCTTGCAACATTTTATAGCTATGCTGGCAATCTTAATATAGATAATGAGGATGTTTGGATGAGAGTTTGTGTACAAATCCTTGATGGTGAGGCTAGGAAATGATTTAGGGGTTTAATTCCTAGATCTATTCCTGGAATTGAAGCTCTTGATGATGCCTTTCTGAGGCATTGGGGATATAATAAAGATTTCTTATATTATATTACAGAGTTTGGGTCACTCAAGAGAAAAGAAAGGGAATCTGTTTCAAATTCTTCAATGAGATTTAACAAAATATAAAACATAATCCCCACAGAAATTAAACCTACTGAAACTTCTGCCAATATAACATATGTCGGTGCTTTTGACCTTGATTTTTTCCTCTTGTTAATATAAAGGAGATCTACCTCACTAGATCATATGCAATATGAAACCGTGGAGGTAGGATCAAACATATTGGTAGTTTATAAGCTCAAGGGAAAATATGATAGCGATAGGAGAAAAAATAGGGCTAAAGTATCAACCTCTGATTCTTTTGGTGTTAACCCTCAAGTAGATGAACCAACAAAACTGGTTAAATCACTTTCTGTTGAAATGGAAAAAATGAATCTTGAGGGAAAGCAAAATTATAGAAATACAAAAAATACTGATAACAGAGGAAATTTTAGGAGACAAAATAATGCTCCTCAGATCCTTCAAAGAGATCAAAGAAATAGGGATGAGAAAAAATTTCAGACCCCTCTTCAAAATAACATGGTTGTTGATGAAGTAGGACAAGATGAATAAACATATCCATAAATTCATTGTGTGGTTGATACCTCCCCATCCCCTCATCTAACTCAGTCTTCATATGAGGAGTCTCTTATGGACAATCAATTGAATGAATTGAGTATAGGGGAAAAAGCGATTGAAAACTAAAATAAATACAACTTAAGGTCAAAGAAGAAGGAGGGGAAGCCTAGTATATCAAATCATCCCAACAAAATTGGAAATTCTTCTAAGACTGTGGTTTCTAGCAACAAAGAAAAAGAAGAACAAAACCATCAAATAGTGATTAAGACCCATGTTCTAGAAATTAAGGAGATTCTGAAATCTCCCTCTTCTTTTAGTTTTGAGAATGAAATTCAAAAGATAAAAATTCCATTACCATTTTCAGAATTGATAAAAAATGAAGAGCTCAAAAGATATATTTCCAAGATGTTGCAACCCGAATCTTCCTCCAATTCCATAGACTCAGTGAACCTACAAGATGAAAAACCAATAGTCATATTGGGACCTTTGGTAGAAGACAAGTATGACTCTTCTCCTCCATTTTACACATCATTGAATACTCATGATAAATTTGTGCACAATTGCTTGATGTACTCAGGTTCATCTCATAACCTTATGCCTAAAACTGTCATGGATGAGATTGTTCTGGAAATTACTAAAACCTATCATGAACTATACTCATTTGACTCCAGAAAAGTGAAATGTCTTGGAGTTATCAAAGGCCTGGTTGTTACCTTGTTTCAATTACCCATGAAGAGTGTGGTCATGGATATTTTGGTGTCTGATGTCCCCCCTAAGTTTGGAATGCTATTGTCAAGATCTTGGATCAAGAGCCTAGAGGGAAATTTGCAGATGGACCTTTCATATGCCACAATTCCTATATTTGGAGGAGAGCACAAAAGGATTTATAGGGAAGCATAATTATCTTACATCATCAGTGATGAAGCTAATTCTACAAACCACCCCATTTTTGTAGTTGACACTGATCTAGGATCTAGTATATTACAACTCACTGATCCTCCTTAATCATTTATTGAAATCAGAAAACAATCTATTAAAACTTGTGAGACACCTCCTCAAAATACCCCAGTTTGGAAGATGTGTTTTGATGGGGACTCTTCTAAAGAAAGTGTTGGTTTTGTAGTGGTCCTTATCTCCCCAACTCAATAAATCATATCTTTTTCTTATAAACTAGAATTTGAAACTACAAATAATGTAGCAGAGTATGAGGCTCTTGTTTTGGGTTTGAGGGTTGATAAAGATATGAAGATTGAGGAGTTAACAATGTTTGGGGATGTTGAACTAATTGTGCATCAGGTTAAAAATATGTATCAAGCAAAACACCCCATTTTAAGGACTTACAAAAATGAAGTTTGGGATCTTATTAATAATGTTTTTCTTAGATTTTAACATCTCTTTTGTTCCCAGAGAAGAAAATGCTATGGTAGATCCTTTGACTATTTCTACAAGTAACTCCAAGATCCCTTTGCCCCCCAAGCTCAAATATGATGTGAAAGTAAAGTATAGATCCTCTATACCTGACAATGTCAAACATTGGAAGGTCTTTGAGGATGATCTTGAGATCAAGAGATTCCTAGAAATAGTGGAAGAGTTTTCTTCTCTTCACATGGATCAAGATCATGATGATACAAAAATCCCTCATGCTGATTTTTTCCTCAACAAAATCACAAACCACAAGATTGTCCAATTTCCTAGTAACCATATTCCAAAAGGATTGGTTCCTTTAGAGAGATTGTTTGACAGAAATGATGTTGTTGTGAAGTTTAAAGGTTCAAATGAATAAGCTGATGTGACACAATGCAACTTAGGTATAGAGGAAAGTCCCAAATATGTAAAATTGTCTAGCAATTTATCAAAGGAGCAAAGGGTTGAGTATGTGAATTTACTAAAGGATTTTGCTGATGTATTTGCTTGGAAATATGAATATCTACAAACTTATTATACAAGCATCATTGAACATAGGATCCTTTTGAAAGATGAGACCAATCCATTTAGGCATAAACTTAGACAGATGAATCCCATGTTGTTTCCTATTATGGAAAAGAAAGTCAAGAAACTGCTTGATGCTAAGATCATCATACCTTTAACGTACTCAGAGTGGGTGGCCAACCTAGTCCCTGTGAGGAAAGAGGATGGTGAAATTAGACTTTGTGTTGATTTCATAAATATTAATAGAAGCTCCAAAAAAGATAACTATCCCTTGCCTAAGATGGAACATATTTTATAGAGAGTGACCAGTTCAGCAATGATGTCTGTGATTGATGGCTTCTTAGGCTTCAATCAGATCTCTATCCTACCTGGAGATAGAGAGAAGAAAAATTTCACTACTCGGGCCACATTCATGTATGCTAAAAGTCCCTTTGGTCTAATGAATGGAGGAGAAACCTTTCAGGGAACAATGGATATTTCCTTCATTCGGGAGAAGGAAAAGTTTGTGGTCATCTATCTGGATGAAATTACATTGTTCTCTAGATCTGATAAGGAACATTATCATCATTTGAAGAAAGTTTTCCTGAAGTGTAGAAAGTTTGGGTTGTCTCTCAATCCTAAGAAGTCTTTGTTTTCTATGAAAGAAGGCAAGTTGTTGGGACACATTGTATCAGTAGAAGGGATAATTATTGATCCAAGTAGAGTAGAGACCATCCAGACTCTGTCTTTTCCTAGATACAAGAAGGAGATCTGGTATTTCTTGGGTAAAATAATTGTTTTGAGAAGATCCATCTCTAACTTTGCTGAATTGGTTAAGTACATCACATCTATGCTTAGAAAGGGAAATGAGGTGAAATGGACTATTGAAGCTCAAAGTTATTTTCACCAAATCAAACAGGCATGCACTGAAGCACCTGTTCTCATTAACCTTGATTATTCAAAGGAATTTCTGATATTTTCCTTTGCCTCACATGACACATTGGTTGTTGTCCTTCTTCAGAAAAAACACAAATGGGATGGAGCAAGATATTTCCTTTTTCAGCAGGGAATTAAGGGATGTAGAGATGAGGTATGATATTATGGAAAAGCAGGCTTATGCTTTGGTTAAAGCCCTTAAATCCTTCAGGGTATACATTTTTCATTCCAAGATTATTGTCTATGTCCCATCAGCCTCTGTGAAGGAAATACTTATCCATCCTAACATAGATCGAAAGAGGAGAAAATGGATTTCCAAATATCTGGCGTTTGACTTGGAAATGAAGCCTACTAAGTTGGTGAAAGTGAAAGGTTTAGATAGATTGTTGGTTGAATCAAATTGCAAAGAACTGGGGGTTAATTTCATGAACCCCAACTTTGAAAATCAACAAATTGATACTTCTGTTGAAATTTTTCATATCAGTCCCAACTTAGCAGAATGCACTTGGTACAAAGACATCATTTATTTTCTGCAAAAGTTGCATCCTCTTGATGGTTTGGAGAAGAACAAGGTGAGAGATTTGAAACTAAAGGAAATCAGATATTGTCTCATTGATCAGATATTGTATTGGAAATATCCTCTAGGGGTTCTATTGAGATCTATAGATCCACAAAAGGCTCAGAAGGCCATGATATATTTTCATGACAACTTGTGTGGGGGTCATCACTTTTGGAGAACCACAACATATAAGATCCTCAGAGCTGGGTATTTTTGGCCTAGACTTTTTACTGATGTTTGTGCAAGTATTAGGGCCTAAGATAAATGTCAGAAGTTTTCAGGAAAGAAACAACTAAAATCTTTTCCCTTGAAGCCTACAGTGGTGTCTCGTCCTTTCTAGCAGTGGGGACTTGACTTCATTGGGGAAATTCATGCATCATCAAGTGGTCAACATCGATAGATTTTTATTGCAACTGAATATGTCACCAAGTGGATAGCAACCATTCCTACAAAGAGTGCCTCACACAAGGAAATCATTGGTTTTCTTGAAGATATTATGTCAAGGTTTGGTTTTCCAAGAAAGATTGTTACTGATAATGTTGCATCTTTCAAAGTTGAACCATTGGTGAAATTTTGTGAGATATATGGGATTCAACTAGTTCATTCTACCCCTTACTACCCCAAAGTAAATTGTTTAGCAAAATATTCTAACAAGATCCTTGTAAATATCATCAAGAAGTTACTGGAGGAAAACAAGAAAGCATGGGACTCAAAGCTGAAATTTTCCTTATGGGATGATAGAGTCACTACAAAGAGATCACTTGGTATTTCCCCCTTTCAACTTGTTTATGGGACTGAATCTATTTTTCCTACTCATCTTGCCTTACCTATGGAAAAGTTCCTTTGGGATCAATAAGGAGAACCAGATGATCTGGTTAGAAGGATGCATCAGCTAGTTGAAGTACAACATACCAGGGAGCAGCTCCTTGATAAAGCACAGAGCCATCAACAGAAGATCAAGAAAGATTTTGATAAGAAGGTAAACAGAGAAGATTTCCAGCTCAGAGATCTGGTGCTCAAGTGGGATGCACCCAAGAAAGAAAAATGAAAACATGGTAAATTTGAATCCTCGTGGATTGGTCCTTTCAATATTTCTGAAGTTTTTCAAAATAATACTTACAAATTGTAGAACTTAGAAGACTTTGAAGTTTTTGGTGGCCCGGTTAATGGGCATTTTATGAAGAAGCATTTTTCTTAAGACATGAGTGTCTGTCCCCTCCATTGTAAATATCATTTTTGTTTTTCTTTCTATTTGAATAAATGGCCCCATAGCCTTAGGATAAGACATTGAAGCTGATTGTTCTTGGCAACTCACATGGAGCATGCCATCCCCTGTGGAGCCAATGTTATCACATAGAATTGTTTGGGTCAATTTAGCCTTAGGTTTTTTATTTTTATCCTTAGTGTTGTTTAATTTTTACTTTTGTCCTCTTCCTTATAGCTTTCTTAGGTCTTCATACAAATAAAGTTAAGGATGATGTTGGCCCAAACCCTTGGTTTATGTCTTCATATTTATGACATGGTTAGACAATCCATCATCCTTATGCCGCCACCACCCTGACATGTCACCACTTCCATGATGTACTGAAACCCCTCAACTTTGTCCCTCTACCCATTAGAAGGTCAAATCGAGTTCTTTTTGTACACTGCCACCTCATCAAGACATTTCACAACGCATATCAAGTACACTTTTCTCTTATTTCCATAATTTCAGTTAAGATTCTTTGTCAGTTGATATCCTTGTTTTCGAAACTCATTTTTTTAAGGAAATAATCTGGGATTTCTTCATTTAAATCTCTTCCAACTGGTTTCCCAAGATCCCAAATTGTTCCTAGCTCGGCGCTGCAAAAACAAGTGTTTTCAAATAGGCACTACGGAAATTGTTGCAAACTGGTTGGCAAAAGTAAGTTGGAGGTTAGACCAGTTGTAGGTGGATTCACACAAGCTCAATAATATCAACTTTTAAGCCTCAACATCCAGGTACTCCATAATGATTTTAAGCCCTGTTGAATAACATTAAACGATTGTGCTTGTAATTTATTTTCCTAGGCGTTGCTAATTGGTGATACATGCTACCAAACATCCCTCTTACCTCTGTTATCACCATTCTCAACCATCTACAGAGATCTTAGCCTCTTTTACTTAATATTAATAAACCCTTACTGTCATGCCACCTTGCCTATCCCTTACTTGGCTCTTCCTGCATACACTGGGAATCATGTTGTGAATCCCCTGTTTTTGTGCTGTAAACCCTGTGAAACAAGTCAACACTATTATTCCCTTACCTCATAACCTATACCAGTTGGTTACCATTAATATTTCCATTCTCATTTCAATTCTAAATTCTATCTATTATTTTTTTGGAAATTAAAAAGAACTTTGTTGATAAAGTTATGATGATTTTGTAAAAGTGAGGGTGAGGTATTGAACAAAATATTTTGCAGCACGATTTCTCCTCGTATATCCATTTTCCTGCACGGTCTTCTTCCATTTTCTTACTATAAACTACCCCTTAATAATATTAGAGGTCAAAAGGCTGAAGAAAATTAAAACCCTAGACAGAAGCCATCTTTGAAAAAGATTATCCATCCAAACCCTAAGGCCTATGTATTTCTGTTTTTCCTCTGGCATCACTCAAATTGTTGTCTTAGTTTTCTTCCTGTAATGTCAATGGATACTCCACAATAGAATATGGCTCAAAAGGGTGGGGGAATAGTGAGGACAAAACCCTATGACATGCAGTTGTCTGTTTCCGAGCCTTTGATCAGAGAGGTCTTCCAAATACTAGGATGTTTCAATTTCTGTCAGAAGATGCAGAGGGGGAACCCTGAAGTAGCTAGAGATTTTGCCTTGAATTTTAATGGAACCAAAACTAAGGTGGAGAATCATGAACTTGAGGTAGCTTAAGAAACCATAGAAACAAATACTAAGATACCAAACACTGGTGAAAGATGGTTTAAATCCATGAATCTAAATGGAACCTTCTCTAAAGAATTCCTTAAACCAGAATATCAAGGAGATAACCTATCAAAGGGCGTTCCTAGGATCCATGTTGTTGAAAGTTTTGATAATATTTTGAGGATGATCAAAAGATATTTCACCTGTGAGGGAAAGTTCAATATGATTTATCGGTACCACATTAGACTTTTATTGAACTTCACAGACAAAGACCTCGTGAATCACCCTTTCTATTTGTTCAAAAGTATTGGGAAAATGGATGACAGAGACCAAGCTAAGTCCAAGGCTGTCGACACAATTGTATTTTACTCAAGGTTGATTAAAATTATTGTGATGGAGGAGTTAAGGAAGAAAAACATTGAATGGGATCAGTTCATTTCCTCTGCACATTTGCAATTGAATGTTTCTTCTACTCCACAATCTAAAGTGCAGATTCCTCTTCAGGAAGAAAACATTGTTCACACAGAGACAAGTAGGAAGAGGAAGAGAAAATACATTGCTAAAAATGATGAGGCTCCTAAGGAAAAATAAGAAGGGGGGTATCATTACTCTCTACAAAGGGATTTTTCACCTCAGCCAACTCCAGAAACAATAAAAACTCCATCAACTAGAGCCACATGCACAAAAGGAAGAATGCTACTCTTCCCCTCACCAACTATTGCAGTTGAAGCTAAATCTAGGAGGCCCTTCACCAGGTCTTTTGCTAAGAAAAAAGGTGTTGAAAAAGAAGACATAATAAAATCCCCCATTAAGTAAAGGGGTAAAGGTAAAGTGGGAGCTGTTGAAAAACACATTGAGGTGATATATATAACTACTCCTCTTGAAAACCCTACCTTCAAGAGACTGAACAGACAACTCAAAGAAGCCATAAAGGAGATTTCTAAATTGAAGGGAGAAGGGTTGGCTGAGAGGAAAAGGTTGAGTGTCTTGATGGATATGTATTAGAAAAATATTGATGAGGCCAGGTTTGTAGAAAATTGATTTATGCCCCTCCATAGGCAGCTTAAGGATTTATAAAGACAAAATAGGGATTTACAAGCTCAGATCAAAAGACTTAAGTTGGAGTTGTGGCCTTTTAAGGAAGAAATAGGCCAAAGAAATTTGAATATGTTGTCCCAAGCTATCACAAGGAGGAGCTCCAGGCTTAGAAAATGATGAAGTGAATTAGATTAAGGAATCTCAGTTTTGAAATGATTGCTCCTTGATTTTTGAATATTTTTGAGGAATTATGTTACTCATAACTGATTTTTTCACTCATACACCATATTATGAGGCTTCTACAGGAATACCTAAATTTGGATAACGTTTTTGGGGGTTTGGGGCTTAAATTGGACAAATTGGGCAGCTATAAGATATTTCGCAGTGCCTGGCACCGCAAACTGGTCTACACAGTCAAAAGCTACAAACTTTGTTGCGAAATCCACTGTGAACTAGCTGATGCAGGTAAGGTAAAAGAACTACAAAGAAAGTTTTCAAGAAAAACTTGTGCACCAAAGAAGACATCTCATCATTAGATGAAGATGAAGTCAGTGACATTGAAACAGGGAGAGTAATATTCATGGCAGTAGAAGGCTCTGATAAAGAAGACTCTGAAGAAGAATATGAAGAAGCATATGAAGAAGAAATTGAAGAGGCATAAGTTGACTTCCAAGAAGAATTAATGAGTTCCATAGAAGTTATCAGAAGAGAAAAGAAGAAAACAAGAAACTACAAGAAGAACTAGATAAGAAAAAAGACACTCAAGAACTAGAACAAATGATCACAAAATTGAAGGTTCAAACAGAAGAAGATAAAAGAATTGAAGAAGCACTCAAAGACCAACTAGAAGCAAAGGACAGTATCATTGGAAACCTGGAAGCAGAGATTGTCACACTAAGAAAGGATATTCAAAAGAAAAATATGCAGAATAGCTCAAAAGTTCTAGATGACATTATCAGTAGTCAAAAATCTTATCTTGACAAGTCTGGACTTGGATACAATCTGAAAAAAAAGGGATCAAGCTCCAAAACAACATAGAAAGAAACAAATCCAAAAAGTTATGCAGAAACAATCAAAGGGGATAAAAAGATATACAAGGAAGATTACAGGGACACTCCTCCACCGAGAAGATTCAGATTTCAGAATCAAC
>SNQJ01S0139008.1:0-12296 GCA_010110895.2 Picea sitchensis | reverse complement strand
CAAAGGGGATAAAAAGATATACAAGGAAGATTACAGGGACACTCCTCCACCGAGAAGATTTAGATTTCAGAATCAACAACAGATAGACAGGCCTCAAGAAGAAGAAGGATTCATAAGGCCATGTACATGTTGGTTTTTGTTCGACCAAGATATGTACAGGTACAGGTTGGTTACAAGTTATTGGCATAGTTTGGTTACATGTTGTTGGTACAAGTTGGTACAGGTTTATGGTGGTATATCTCATAGTGAAAGTGTGGCAGTGGTTTCGTCATTTGACACTTATATTTCATGGCAAAAGGAAGTGGAAAGGCTAGGTGGTTGTAGCCACCTTCCAGTTGTAGTGAGAGAAGATAGGGGTTTGTAGCCTCCTTTTGGTTGTAGCTAGAGAATTGGGGAGTTGGAGCTTCCATCAGGTTGTAGCCTGAAAATATAGGGGGTTGGAGCCTCCTTCCAGTTAGAGCTGGAGAATTGGAAGTTGGTGCTTCCTTGAATGTAATTCTTAAAGACATATACGAAAATCATTTTTTGGTTTCTCCCACATTGGGATTCCACATAAAATAATGGTGTACTGTGCATTGTGTGGATGTGTCTATTATTGTTTATTATGTACTGATGGATTTTAATGTTATATGATGCAATAACATATTAATAATGAACTAATGAACATTGTTGAATAATTTAAAGGAATATACATTGTGGTTAAAAGGATTAATAAGTGGTATAATTTCTCATTATTGATTCACTCCCCCCTCTCAATAATCAAACAATTGGTATCAGAGCAGGTTCCTTCAAGAGACAGTTTAACCACGGGAAGGAGATCATGGAATATACTGAGAATGGAGTACCACTGTTTAATGTCATAATTGTCTAAAGTATGAGATGGGGAGCATAGGGATGATAACCGTTTTATAGGCACATGGATATGATATTTTATATTCAGTTGTGACATGATACAAAGACTGCAACCAAGAAGGAATTGAAGAAGAATAAAAAAATAGCAATGGATTTCATCTAGGAAGGATTACCTGATCTGGTAAGAGAAAAGGTTGGTAAATGTTCATCAACTAAAGAAATTTGGGATACGTTACATAATATATATTCTTCTCCCATGGAAGAGTTATATTTTGATAAAGAAGATAAAGGTACAAAATAGGAAGAAATATGCTCATCATGTCAGACAAATTCAAAAGAACAAGAGTTTGATATGACAAAAGCCAACATAAGTGGGTTCTTTTTCTTTAATTGTGAAAAGCGTGGACACCTTGAATTTGAATTCCTTTATTTGAAAATTAAAAGTGATGAGATAGAAAATCCTAATGAAATAGAAGACAATCTTGATATTGAAAAGGAAAAGAATCACGAAGCTGAACTAATCACTGCTTTAGAGGAACTAAGGAAAGAAAGAAAATAAAATGTGTCACTCAAGAAAGAATTGATGAAGCAAAAGGAAAGTGTTCATATTTTTGAAGAATCCCAACAGGTCATCAAGAAATTAAGAGATCAACTAGAAGAAGCAGAAATGAGAGAGAAGATACTAACTGATCATCTTAAGGAAATAACTAATGATCTAAACCAACTTGAGTTAGATTTTGGTCAAGAAGAGAAAATACTTGAAGAAAAAACAAGAAAATTAAATATCCAACTTAAATAAGTGAAGAGAACAAAAGAATTCATAAAGTCTCATGTGATGAAGGAATAAGAAGTGGTTGAAAGTCTTGAAGAAGAAGTTGTCACACTAAGAGTCAAAGTCATCCAACTCAGCAAGAATGTTAAAGAGACAAAAGCATCCACATCATCAACTGAAGTACCAAAAATAAATAATGAAGAGAATCCAATTACTTATGCAGAAGCCATCAAAGGTTCGATGAAGAAAGAAGAATTCAAGCCCCTAAAGAAGAACATTCTAGAAGTGAAAAAGACTCAAGAAGAATACTACAGAAGAATACCCTCCATGTTTAAGCCATAAAGAAGATTCAATAATGATCATGATCAGTCAAGGAAGGAATTTAGAAGGACTACACCAAAAATAAGATCATTCACTCCCAGGTATGTGAATGCATTTTATGGTCATTGTTTTTATTGTATTAACTTTGGAAATAAGGTTGCAAATTGTAGGGATTATGAAAGAAATGTTCATGCAAGAAATGATTATATGGTCCCACATAATATTGAATGTTACAAATGCCATAACTATGGTCATATATCTTGGAACTATAGAATTGTAATAGTTCCATCCATGAAGAAAGAAGTAGATATTATATAAACGAAGATTTGGAAAAGAAAAGAATAAGAAGAAAAGAAAGTGAATAAAGAACATGTCCCAAAAATCAGAAGACATACAATTGTTTGAGAAAATCAAGTGAAAGAAGAACAAACTACAGAAATTACAAGACTTTCCATAGTTCGAGAAGGACAAGGAAAGCAAGCAAAAGAAGAGTAGGTTTCAAGAACTGTATTGTCAGAATCCACAATAGAGTAGGTAAAGAAAGAGAAGGTACCAAAGATCACATGATTTGTAGTAGTATGAGAAATAAATAAAGATCAAATGAATAAAGAATAGGTTCGAGAGATTGTACTTTCAGGAATTGTAGTGAAAGATGAATCCACGTATAGAAAGAAAGAAGTCAGGGTTCAGAGAGATGATGAGTCTACCAACGAGGATGATGACTACATAGGAAAGGTATTTTCTAAGCTCGTCGGTTTGCAGTCTTCCAGGTAATATGAATATTAGACAAGGGGGAGTCTATGCAGTAGTTGAGACAGTTTAGAGAACCATCCTTCAAGAAACTTGTAGAGTTCAAGTAGACATATTCAAAGGAGTTGGTTAGCTAAAGTAGAATATGACAGATTGAATAGTTGCATTAGTGAAGGACTTCATGATAGTATAGTGACATATGGGTCAACATTATGGACAATTGTGTAGTTGAGTCTTGGAAAATATGGAAAAGGATGGATTCGTAATAACACATAGTAGGTTTGGATAGATATATGACAGTGGACAAGAGTATGGATTCAGAGATTGGTTCATAGATTGGTTCAGAGATAAAGGAACATTATCATGATGGATGATAATGACACAAGAATATTTGAATGCTTATTCTTGAATTGATTTCATATATGTTAGTTTATTACACAAGGAAGAATCAATGGAAAACAACTCCAAAAGGATTCAAGTACAAGAAGACTTATATTTTTCTACATGACATATTGCAGAGAAGTCAAGGGAGAGAAACATAAGTAGAAAGATACGTAGAAATATCATTAAGATAAGTTGTCAGAAAAAGAGGTAAGAATACAGGTATGATTCCAGGAGGAGATATTTCTCATATGCATGGATAGTGAGTTAGATGCTCAGAGAGAGAGAACATAGGAATGATTCCAAGGGGAGCGATTGTCACAAGGAAAGAATGAGCGATATGAATTCAATGTTGCATCAAAGTGATACTCTTTTTCAAAGGGGGAGATATTATTAATATGAAGGGAGTGAGAGTAATCAAAGGCTTAGAATCACAGAGAAATATCAAAGGCATTTAGACAGGGGGAGCATCTCAAAAGAGAGTTCAGTCAGGGGGAGCGGCCCCAAAGGGAGATACCCTTTGCCATTGATTTCAAAGGGGGGGAGATAGAAACATTGATGAGGAGTATAAGCATGAATGTTATCATGACTAAGTGTTTCCATCAATGTTGGTGTTTCCATCAATGTCAAAGGGGGAGATTGTCAAACAATTGGCTTAGGGTGTTGGAAAATTGGTTTGGACTGTTGGTTTCCATTGATTTCAACCCTTGGAGAGTGATATTGTAGATTGATGTCAACCTTTAGTGATTGATTTCAACCCTTGGAGAAGTACTGTAGTGAATTATGGTAGAACCAAGGTACGGGTAAGGGACCCAAGCTTGTTTGAGGTATAAAGGCATGAATATTAGTGAATATGCAAGTAATACTATTCTAGATGGATAGTACATGTCATTCCATTTTCGGTGATATGTGGAATTCCATGTAGTTCCTCATAGTTGAGGAGATATGGCTTAGTGAAGTTGAATAACCCTCATGAGTTATATAGAATCCCCTAGACGGTCAAAGAATTCAATTGTTCTAGAAGCTCCTAGAAGACGTTTACTAGTCAAATTGATGGTAACTAGGAGTTAATCATGCGTATAATTGTTGTATTAAGATAATAATAAAAAATAAATTAGTTGCAACAAGAAGTTGTGAGTTTGGTAATTATGGTAAAGTAGTTGTGATGAGAAGATTGAATAGTCAAAGTGGTTGACCAAGAAATAAATTAAAAAATAAAGTGGCTGCAACAAGTAGTTAGTTAAGGGAAAAGAAGTTATGAGTTGACCAATTATAGAAAAAATAGTTGCAACAAGAAGTTGGTTAAGGGAAAAGAAGTTATGAATTGACAAATTATAGAAACGTTAGTTGCAACAAGAAGTTAGTTAAGGGAAAAGAAGTTATGAATTGACCAATTATAGAAAAGTTAGTTGCAAAAAGAAGGTGTGAGTAAAGAGAAATTATTTAAATAATAAAGTAGTCAAAGTGGTTGCAAAGATAAATTATTTAAATAACAAGGTGGTTGCAACAAGAACTGGTGATTTTATTATTTATGGATAAGTCCAAGTGGTTGCAAAAGAACTTAATTAAATAATAAAGTTAGTTGCAACTAGATGTGGAGAACTTACTATTTGTGGATAAAGTGGTTCTAAGTGGACAAGTGGTTAGAAGTGGGTTAGCCCTAAAAAGAAGGAAGTTGGGTTACGTTGGTTAGAAGGTAACCCCTTGAGGAAGCTACATGGAAGTATAAATAAGAGAGAAAGGATCTCCTATTAGCACCTATTGAATATCATTGAATAGCTATTTTGTGAAAGGTTTATTGCAGGTACACATTGATTCATCAAGTCACACAATGTTGAGGAAGTGAAAGAGGATTGACGACAAAAGTTTCGGAGATGCAAAAATACTAAAAAAAACCTCATTTGTGAGGCGTACACAGGATGACATTGAAAAGGTAGCATACATACACAGGATTATAGTAGAATAGGTAGTGTAAGTACACGGGATGTACATGAAAATGTAGTGTACATTTGAAAAAACTCATGAAAAACTTGATTGGATGTTAGTACCAGGTCCCTGAAGTCTGAAGCAAGTTCCGAGGTCAAAATTATATAGGTTCTCATGAGTAAAGGTATGTTATTTATATATATGTTTGACGATTGAATCTTGGATGATATGGGACATGCTTAAGGAATGTCTTGGAGGTTCTTGATGGTACTTGGTTGAGATACACTTTTGGTATTACTTGTTCATCATATCTTACGGTACATGGTATAGGACAAGTTTGATGCTTGATATGATATATGAGATACATTTCATGGTTGGCACATGGTATGGTATAAGTTATAGGTCTTGATGTGCATGGTTGATGTATATGGTTGATGTAAATGGTTGGGAGTTTTTGGTTGTGATGTGCTAGTGAAGTTGTTGGTTAGTTTGAGGCAGATCTATAGTAGTACATGGTTGGTACATGTGTGAGTGTTATTGGTATATCTTACGGTACATTGTGAGAGGATTTTTCTAGAGGTATTGATATATGATTGGTACACACTTGAGTCTATATAACAGTGAGGTTTTGGAACATGATTTGATGTAAGGATTTATGGTATTTATATCATGGATTGTGTGATGTATTTATATATGACTTTTGTTGGTTATATTGGTATCTGTCTTTGGCATATGGTTGAGATACATGTTGGGTTATATAGTTGATGAGTTGTCACATACATGAGGTGTATGATATGGTGATGTTGGTACATCTTTATGAGTCATAGTCTGACTTGTTGATACATGATTGGTACATGTTTGGTGCATTGTTAGAGGCACTTGCTAGTAGTGTTGGTGACACATGATTGGTACATGTTTGGTGCATTACTAGATTCAATTGCTAGTAGTGTTGGTGACACATGATTGGTACATGTTTATAGGTACTTTCTAGTAGTATTGTTGACACATGGTATATGGATGGTGTGGCATAGATATCTTGATATATTAGTAAAATCACATATTGGTTTTGGTGATGGTTATGAGGTATTGTGGTATGCATAGTTGATGGACTTGTGATGGTATAGGTTGTGTGAGTGATTGATGTACATGGTTGATAGTACAAGTTGATTGGTACAGGTTGGGACAAGTTGTCAGTTGATGTGACAGAGGCAACAAAGGGTCTGAGTTTCAGAAAAGTGATAACCCTAACCTTATGAAGGTGTGTGCAGGTTGTAATATAGACAAGATGCATACATACACATGTTGTAGTATAGATAGGGTGCATACATACACGAGATGCAACACATACATGTCACATACCTGCTGGTTTTTATTGGAATAGGTTGAGTACAGGTACAGGTTGGTTACAGGCCAGTGGCATAGGTTGGTTACAGGTTGTTAGTACATGCTGGTATAGGTTTACAGTGACATATATCATAGTGACAATGTGGAAGTGGTTTCATCATTTGACACATATATTTCAGGGTGGTAGGATAGGCAAAGGACAGGTGGTTGTAGCCACCTTCTAGTTAGTTGGAGAACATAGGGGGTTGTAGCCTCCTTCTGGTTGTAGCAAGATAATTGGGGAGTGGGAGATTCCCTCAGGTTGTAACATGAAAATATAGGGGGTCAGAGTCCCCTTCCAATTGCAGCTTGAGAATTGGAAGTTGGTGCTTCCTTGAATGTAATTCTTAAATATATATAAGAAATGAATTCCGTGGTTTTCTCCCACATTGGGTTTCCATGTAAAATACTGGTGTACTGTGCATTGTGTGGACATGTCTATTATTGTTTATTCTGCACTGATGGATGTTAATGTTATATGATGCAATAACATATTAATGATGAACTAATGAACATTGTTGAATAATTTAAAGGAATATACATTGTCATTAAAAGTATTAATATGTGGTATAATTTCTCATTACTGATTCACCCCCCCTCTCAGTAATCCAACAATTTCATGCAATGGCAGCCATGATGCATTTTTGTTTTATGTATGCATCGAGAATTTATCTAATTGTGTGCGAGTGTTTTTTGGTGGTTGTATATATGTTCTGGGGCAATTTATGTAATTTATTTATGGTGCATCTGATTTTTATATATGCACGGGGGAATTTTATTTAATGGCACATCAGTGTGTTTTGACAATAAAAGCACTAGGAAAAAAAAACATCTTCTACAACCTCCACCCACCCAAATATTTTTAGTTATATGGAACATCCTTTAAAATCTCTGCTAAAACCTCCGCGGGAAATAGAGGAGGTTGTAGTAGAGATTTGTTCAAAAAAATTTCCATATTTTTTAACATTAAAAATCTCTGCAAAAACCTTTGCAACAAGGTGTTCTCCTTGTAGTGTTGCCATCTCTTTCTCATATGTAGATTTACCCAAATTGCAGTCACATAACCACTTATTATTGAATTCCAAAGGGTGCTCTTCTTGCATCAATACTACTCCAATGTTTGGGAATAGGGTGGAACATGACATGAAATATAGAACATCATACTATAGATAATCAAATAGGAACAAAATTTTTTGAAGACAAAGGGTGGTGTCTAATGACACCGTTACAACACCTAAGTAGAGCACACTATGATCAAAACATCACAGTCCATGTTGTGCATCTTTATCCACATGATCTATTGCACAATATCCACTATGATGAAAGTGACCCAAGGAGTCTTATTTTTGCAGACTGAAGATATAACCTTCTTCCATAGAATCTAGAAGATCTTGTCCACATAGAACCGTCTGTTGTTAAAGTTGACTCTGCCAAATCCATGCTGTCGAGTTAGATCGACAAGGATGCTCGACCTGACTGCCTACGCAACCAAATCATAGTATATTTTTTGGCTGGCCAAACCATAACCTGAATAACTTCGACAACTAGTGGACTATCCGACTGATAGGCATGTCGACTAATCGAACAACTAGTGTAGTGTTTTGGTTGATTTCCGGACCGACTGTATCCAAATGTGGGTCAACCTATCGATTCACAGAATCCATGAGATGTGTGATGAAACATCAATACTTGATGTTCCAACACCCCCCCCCCCNATCAACACATAACTCTAGAGATTCAACAGGTGAAATTATGTCATTATGACACCCCCCCATAATCACCACTTCTTGAAGCCCAAGCATCATGCAAAGATTGATAAATATAGCTTCAACTAAAGGTTTGGTGAAAATATCAACAACCTGATCATCCATTCTATAATATTCAAGAGAGACAACATCCTCAATAACCAAATGTCTCAAATAGTGAGCATGGAGCTCAACAGGCTTCATCTTACTGTGGGAAAGAAGATTTCCAACAACCTTTATAACACTCTAGTTATCACAATAGATTGTGGTGGAGGTCTTAATAGGAAGGCCAAGTTATCCCAAAAGTTGTTGAATCTATATTGCTTTAGTACATACTTGAACAACACCACAATATTTATATTATGTAGTCGACAAAGAAACCACCTTCTGTTTCTTTCATGAACACTCCAACAATCCAGTGCTATAGAGAAACACATAGCTATAAGTGGAATTTTGATCATCACTATCGCCATTAACCTAGTTGGACTCAATGAATCCAACCAATGAATCTAAACTTTGACAATACTTGATACCAAAATGAGCGGTATCATCCATATTGGATAATTATATTATTTTTCATCTAACTCACTACTTTTGGGGTGAAAAAATTGGAGGAATCAACTTGCAAGGCCATTTCGGTGGCTGGTCCAAATTTTGAAATTTGGGTCCAAACAATAGTTAGAAATATTCGAGATCCATGAGGCATCAAATGAACTTTGTTTTGGTCCAAACCTTACTATTGAGGAATATTCTAAATTCTAAACGTCGATACCTTTCCAATGGAGCATACTATTTGTCAATAAAAGTTTGTATGAGAACGTTATGCCTCCCGCAAGTTGACCTACCATATTGATCACCATGGTGTGAATGGATGCCATGTCAGTCTCCATTACTTAGACATATGGGGCTATACACATAGTGTATTTTCTAAGTAAAATCTAGAATGTCCAAAACCTTATCACAATTCAAGGTTGAGGAAGTAAAAAACCTATCCCTAGATGGATATCGAGCTATGTTAAATACCGAGCCACTAAGAGGAGAAGGGGTTCCATTATTTTGCATTGTATCTTATTCCATAAATAAGAAGAACATATGAGAGTGGTATTATGTGAGCACAATAGAAGGGGAGATATTCTGTAGAATCCATATAGGCTACAGTTCAGAGGAAACTCCATAGAAAGAGCCTTTTTCTTTGTACTTGCATCATTTCTATACCAGAGAAAAGAGAGCAGAGAAAGCTCACCATCTCGTTGATTTTTCTCCCATATTGGGTTTCCCAAGTCATATCTTGTGTTTATTTTTGGATGGCGTGAATGTGTTTTACTGTTCTCTATTTTCTGTGTTTTATCTATTTCATCAGTGTCACCAAGGAATTCCTCATACATATACCAAAAATGTATCTCAAACATTGTGACCAATATCCATGATGCTCCTCAAACCATGTGCCTCAACCATATACCATATCACTCATGATATGTCTCAATCATGCCATACACCATGTACCATAATATTGTTGGAATGTTGTTCAATACTGAGAGGGGGGGTGAATCAATATTGTTTTTTTTTCTCAAATTAAATTAATTCTTTATTAATTTATAACAATTTATGAACAAGAATGTAGATAAATCTGAATTTTAAATGTAACAATCATATAAATTATAAATCTTTTACAAGTTAAAGTTTTTAAGAGACACCAATCTCTCTTCTTTTAAGCACCAACTCAAGGAGACACCAATTCCATGTTTTCCAAGCACCAACTCCCTGTAGATCAGGTTCCAACCTCTAAAGGACTCCAATCCTTTGTTTTTTAAGCACCAACTTGAGAAAGATGAAACTCCATGTTTCAAGATTCAACCTATGGAGGACTTCAATCCTCCCTTGCTCCTCCCTTCCACCCTTACTTCACGTGTATTCAATTATACCTATATGTTTATATAGTATCCCAACATGTATGAATTTGAAACATTGTGTCTCTTTGTATGAAACAATGCACCTCTTCATTTAAATTAATAATAATGCTAACATTTTGTCCTTAAAAAAATTGTATTTAATTCAAAAGACTTCAAATCCCTTGTAAGTTATTCATCATTAATGGAATATCTGGGTGCTAAAAACTATTTACTGTTGTTGTAACAGTTCTTTGACCAAACCCTGATCTTGAGGTGTTACTTATATTTAATTATATTTTGAGTCTTTATATGTCGATATTAGTTATGGATTGACTCTTCTTTATTTTGTTCTCACACTTCCATATTGAACCAATGATCTACGATAAATATTCATTGTCCATTGTCAATCCATATAACTTATGATTTCGTTGTCCGTTGACCTCAGTCATCCAATCATTGTTCCTCTATAATTACTCTAGGCATATTGTATTTGTTGGATCATTGAATATCAATATATCTAATCGACAATCAAAATTCTCTGTTTAAAAAAATGATAACTCTAACTCTTTATATGATGGGAAATTCTCAACAACTCAAGTCACCAGTCGAGTCAGAAAATAAAATAGAGTCAACCACCCGAAAGTCGAAATGGGAAAAATGAGTCAGCCAAAATACAAGTCGGGTCGAGGAAAAGTAAGTCGACCAAGAGTCATGAAATGCAAGTTGAAGTTGTCAAGTTGAGGTTGAAGGCAATGCAAGTCTAAGTTACCCCAGTCGAAGTCAGAGGCAATGCGAGTCAAAGTTTATTCAAGTCGAAGTCAGAGTCAATGCAAGTCACAATTATCCAAGTCGAAGTTAGAGGTAATGTAAGTCTAATTTATCCAAGTTAAAGTCGAAGTAAATGAAATTTGAGTTATCCAAGTCGAAGTCGAAGGCAATGCTAGTCGAAGTTATCCAAGTCAGAGTAAGAGGCAATGTAAGTTGAAGTTATTCAATTCAAAGATCAATATGTCTAATAGAGACTCTCATAACAGACCCTTTTACACATTTTATCGAGCACTGGATTTTGATATTTCCCCTTTACATTTAGATAGGACAAATTTATTATCCATAAGTATTCATTGTTTTTAGACAAAACATGAGTTTGAAAATATCATATGCACAATTTTGATGGCGATGACCATAATATTGACCTCTTTGCATCAATGCCAATACCAACAGCATATATCCTCTTTGACATCAGTGTCAAATTCATAAAATTATGTCCAATATTAAGTATATTGATCTCCTTTGACATCAATGCCAACACCATGTCCAACGTTCTCCCCCTTTGGCATTGATGGAAACACAGTCAAAACCCCTTATTTCTTAATTGGTTTTTACTGTTTATCCTCCCCTTTGACAACAATGGTAGAAGGGATATTTCTCTGCTCCCTTTGAGGTTATACTCCCTCTATCCATGTACTCCTTCTATGATAAAACATGTGCAATTCAATTAAATATGGATATTACCCCCAATTTTTGTATAAGGTATTCAAAAGTACTCCAGAATAAATATTTTGTGAATATATCTACAATTTGTTCTTTAGTATCCACATATTCCACTTTAACAACTTTTTGAGAAACCTATTCCCTTAAAAAATGAAATTTGATTGGGATATGCTTGGTTTTTGAATGCATGGCAGGATTTTTAAAAAGGTTTATGGAACTGGTATTGTCACAATTAAGAACAATTGGATGATCATACTTTATTTGTATGTCTTCAAGAGTTTTTTTCATCCAAATAACTTGAGTGTAGTAGGAGGAAACAACAATATATTCAACTTCTGTTGTAGATAGTGATATGTATGGTTTCTTTTTACTTAGACATGACACAAGCCATTTTCCTAGGAAGAATTCTCCTCAACTAGTGCTCTTTATGTCATCCACACTTCCAACCTATCCTACATTAGTATATGCAATTAATGTGAAGTCTTATGTTTTTGCATTGTTAGGATATTTAGACACTTAGGAGTTAGTTAAGATATACTTGGTCTAATATGTCGTTAGGTAAAAGTGTGTTTCTTAGTGTGTTTCTTTAGTATGCATTAGTATTCATTTGTAGTTAGGAAATCCGACAGTCATGATATGTTCCCAACATAGAGTGATCTAACAATTCATACTCTCCTCAATCTTAACGGCCATTGATCTGTGGTTTAATACCCGATTGGTCCATGATCTCTATTTAAAGAGCATGGAGGGTCATTTGTCGATGATCTATTGTGAGAAACTCTCTTG
>SNQJ01S0139007.1:41264-51624 GCA_010110895.2 Picea sitchensis | reverse complement strand
TGACTCCGATATTGTAGTTAATCTCTTTTGACCAGTCCTTAGTGTTTTTAAACTTAGCAATAATGTTCTCATACATCCTTATTGCAGCACCCCTCAACTCGAGAGGCACTTTTATCTCTTCCAACCTATTCCAAAGGTTTTTCCTAGGAATCATGTCAAAATCTTTTCTAAAGTCAACAAAACAACAACAAAAAATTGGTTTTAGTATTGTTGAACTCCTCTACAATGATCTTAAAGGTAACAAGATGGTCCGCAGTTGAATGATATCTCCTAAACCCAGCCTGGACTTTAGCTCTTTTACCGTGACTTTCTAGCCAAATGCTAATCTTCTTTTCCAAAATAATTCCATAAAGCTTGGCTAAAATTGGGCTAATCATAATGGTCCTATAATTAGAGGGAATGTTTTTATCCCCATTTTTAAAAATAGGAACAATGAGTCTTTGCATCCAGGGTTTAGGGAAGCCCTACTTGACTGCTAAGTTGAAGAGCTTGTGTATGTGAGGGATAAGGATTGGCCATCCGATTTTAAAAGTTTCATCTTCGTAGCCTTCATTGTCCTTAGCTTTCCCATTTGCGAGTCGCTTAACCCCGAACTCTATGTCATCTAAAGAAAAAACTTCTTCCTTTGTAGGGACAATAGGAATGGTCTTCATGGCATTAGGGAACTCGTAAATATTTTTAATGTAGGAATTCCAGTCTGTTAAGGGAATCCTATTATTTTCTTTAGTATTGTGTTTTAGAATTTGTCTCTAGAACTTCTTAGGATCCAACTTGTATAGTTGTGAAATTTGTTCTTGCCTTTTATTGATATAGAATCTTTTTTTCTTTTTAATTAGGGCTTTGTACATATTGATCTTATCGAGTTTTAAGGGCTCATTAGAAGCATCCCTAATGGATTTCCTATTAATTTTACATTCTTTATCATACCAAGGGTTGGTTGTTCTATTATTCTTTTTATGGGACACCTCGAAAGAGAACTTGTTAATAGAAGTAGAAAGGGTAGTTGTAAAATTATGATAGAGTTCTTCAATGTTGTCCTTATAAGTTAGGAGGTTTAATTTACTATTTAAATCCTTTAATAAAATGTCAAGTTTACTTTTTTCAAAGAGAAAATTCCTTTGATTATCAGAATTCTCTTCAATGGTGCTCCTATGCATGGAGAATTTTAGAGTTAGGATTAAAGGTTTATGATCAGAGTCAGGCTCATGGTCTTTTAAAAGGTCAAAAGTTGTTATTTGGTTGGAAACGAGGATATCGAATATCACATAATCTACAACACTACTACCTATCCCATGAATACAAGTCATTTGGTTGGAGTTTGGGCACTTCATTACTCCATTGCAAATTATTAGGTCTTGAGAGTTGTAGAGCTTGACCAACTCAGTACCAAAAAAATTCACAATTAGGTCTTCGGAGCTTCTTTTGTAGCTATTAGATAAAACAAGGTCCTCATATAGCCATAAAGGATTATGGTTGAAGTCATCACTTAAAAGAGTATCTTGTTTAGTTGTAGTCCTATCATTAAAGTCTCCTAAGAGGAGGATATTACCTTCATTTTCCAAATTATAAATATCTTGTTCTAAATTATTATAGGGACAATTTTTATCTAGGTTATGTTTCTTATAAAAAGTAGAATTAATAGGTGCAAAATAACAAATTGCTATATACGTCTTCTTAGCATTGGTGTATGAAAATTCTATCCAAATGTATTGATTAAGAGGGCCAATCTTATGAAGTTGAATGTGAGGAGAATTTTTTTTTCTAATATAACAAGCTATGCCTCCTATCCCTCTATGGTGGGATTTTTTGTTCCATGCCGACCACAAGAAAATATCAATATCACTCGAGATCCAACTTATCATAGGACCTTTATGCCATGGAAAGCTAGGACAATTCCAAAAAATGATCCCAACTATCCCAAATTCCTATTTATTATTATCCTTATGGTCTCTATCCCTAACAATAGATTTTCAATTTCTAATTACTACCCATTTTCCTTCTTTCCTGGCTTCTTTTACCTTTTGAACTTCCTTCCTTAATTCAGCTTGGTCTTCAAGAATGAGGTCTTCATTTATAAATATTCCTCACCCTTTTCAGCTCGAAGATTTACTAAGTATGCTATATTTATGGTCATTACAACTTACTTTGACATGGATCAACCTATATTTGTGATCAATTATTTTTCCTAGCCTATTTGCTTCTATGATGTAAGTTGTATCAATTTGTGATTTATTTTTTAATTCTTCTTTTACTATTGCTAGTGTATCCTCCTCTTGTTTCTCTTTTATACCAAAAATTATGAGGTTCAAGGCTCTTTTTTTATGCTCATGTTCCAATTCGATTAGTTTATTCATTTCCTCTTTGATGGGTTTGATATCCAATTTTTTTTCCATATTACTGAGGGTCAAATTGTTGGTTATTTTTTCTTCTAGCTCTTTAATCCTATCTCTCAAGTTGTGATTTTCTTCAACCCCTCCTTCTTGGGTTCACTGTTTATGCGTTTCCATTTCTTGAATTCTATCATTCATTGTCTGCAATTCACTCTTGAACTCTAAGAATCTGTCCTCTATTTGAGTTTGAATGGTATCTTTAATTTTTTTATCAATCATTGCCTCTAGCTCTATTTGGAGTTTTATGTCTCTTTCTTCACTCCTTTTTTCTAATGTTTCTAACTCTATTTGGATTTTGGCATCTCTCTTCTCTTTTTTCTTCTACTGATTCCATATAATCATAAAGGATATCTAGGGTGATTTTGGGGGGCCTCCCCTTGTTAGGATGAGTTTTTGGAATAGGTGGTGGAGTGCTCAAATTGAAAAGAAGAGAAGAAAGATGTAACAATTATTATTATGGATTGACTTTATCTCTCAAATAAACTTTTACTTCTCAAACTTAAAATAAATAAATAAAATATATTTAAATCTCTTTACGTAAAATTAAAATTGAATCAAAGTAAAAGTGACTCACCTCATTTTAGATGTCCAAATGCAACTCTTTGAAGAAGCCAAAAATAATTTATGAAAAGGAGAGAGAAGTCAACAGAGACTACAAAGATTATTTTGGGTAAAAAGATAAAAAGTACAAAGATTATTCCTATTCAAAACCCTAGATATATAATCTTAGAAATAAAATATCTCCTAAAAAATAAATAAACAAATAAACAGAGAAGTATTATTCCCATTCAAAACCCTAAATATGTAATCTTAGAAATAAAATATCTTCTTCAGAAAAAAAATATTATTGGCATTGAAAACCTAACGAAAGAGAAGTCCAGAGAGACTACAAAGATTATTTTGGGTAAAAAGATAAAAAGTACAAAGATTATTCCTATTCAAAACCCTAGATATATAATCTTAGAAATAAAATATCTCCTAAAAAATAAATAAACAAATAAACAGAGAAGTATTATTCCCATTCAAAACCCTAAATATGTAATCTTAGAAATAAAATATCTTCTTCAGAAAAAAAATATTATTGGCATTGAAAACCTAACGAAAGAGAAGTCCAGAGAGACTACAAAGATTATTTTGGGTAAAAAGATAAAAAGTACAAAGATTATTCCTATTCAAAACCCTAGATATATAATCTTAGAAATAAAATATCTCCTAAAAAATAAATAAACAAATAAACAGAGAAGTATTATTCCCATTCAAAACCCTAGATATGTAATCTTAGAAATAAAATATCTCCTTCAGAAAAAAAATATTATTGGCGTTGAAAACCCTAGATATATAATCTTAGAAATAAAATATCTACTTAAAAAAAAAGAAAAAAGAGAGAAGTATTATTCTCGTTCAAAACAGCAAAGATATAATTTCAAAACCGCAGATAACTAGTATGTCCGTATATATAATCTTAGAAATAAAATATCTACTTAAAAAAAAAAAGAGAGAGAGAAGTATTATTCTCGTTCAAAACCGCAAAGATATAATTTCAAAACCGCAGATAACTAGTATGTCCATTCTAAACCTCAGAGAAATATTTTATTTTATTTGTAAATAAAAAAGGGTAGACCCTGCTATATTATAGAGGCAAAAAGCTTTTGCAAAATGTACAGAGAAGTATGCCTAGAGTTACCAAAAATGCTGCCGATAATCGGAAACCAGTATAGGTAAAACAGAGTAGCATGATAAAATATAAAACCAAGTAGCAAAATAGAACTTAAACATTGTAGCATCTGTCCTGCCCGAAGGAAACCAGGAGAGATGCCTACAGTCCAAATATACATAAAACAGTAACAAAGTAAACTAGGAACCAAGAGCATAAAAACCTATGTGCCAGGTGGTCTGTCGTCCTCGTCCTTCTGCCACATGAACCCAGCCGGGATTGCAAAAGCTTGCGCGCAGAGGGGACATTTCTGCTTAGCTGGCGCATTGGAGAAAGCGTCAAGGAGCATTTCCATGCTCTGTCCCATGGTGCACACCCGGAGCTCCAAATCAGACAAATGGCCACGAAGGTCAAACACAAGAGCCAGGTGCTCATTCTGGAGAAGAGACCCATGCAAGTTGCCACTCGGATCCACCGTGCCCATCGTCGCTTCCACACCAACTTCGCACTCTCGCTGCTCCCGAGCCACCGTTGCGCCCACCACTCCTGCTTCCTTCACCTGAGAATCATGGCTGCTAACATTGTCATCACCAGGCCATGGAATTTCTTCCACGATACAGCCAGAGATGTAGTCGTCCTGAACCGGAGTGGGGGTGCACTTCTCCTGAAGAGTCACCGCAGTCCTTTCCACGAGCGTCAAGTCCTCCATGGTCGGGTCTTCCACCACAACGCAGGGTGGAAAAACCTCCTCCAAGCCAGCATCTTGCTCGTCTCGGCTGCAACCAGCGCGTGGTTCGGCTATGGTGGCGAGGAGTGCCTGCTTCTCTTCCTTTGCTTTGTTCCTGATGATGGAGGTCGCCAGAGCCAAGGCCCGCTCGAGCTGCTCTCTCCGACGCCTTTGAGATTTGCGAGCATCCCAGGCCGTGCCAAGGCGCGGTCTGCCTCTTTTCCTAGCCATGGGGAGCGAGTGGAGCGAATACAGTAAAAGACAGGTGAGCCAAGACACAATTAAATTGATTTGCAGGGCCCAGTCAAGCTTAACTTGTTTTGAATCAAACGTAAAAGGACCCACCGAAAATGCTGAGAGTCTAAGAACGAAAGGAACTGGGTTTCACCATAGCAATCTAGCAAGAATTGGAGCCGAGGCAGGTGCAGCTCTGCTCTTTCCTGTCGTGAGAGAATTCATATAACCAGAAGCCGAAACCATTTGCCAACACTTAACCTCTCCCGTCCCGAGTGCGTTGTAAATGAACGCGCGAGGGGGGCGTACCATCAACTTAAGTCTGCTGCAGAGGTCGTCCCCCATCGTTAATGTTAGCTTGTGGGTGGCGGCCCTCGGCATTTAAGCCGAGGCCGAGTGCGCCTCCAGCTGTCTCCACATGGCCGCGTGGCACCCCATCCGGGGCAACCTCAGAGAAATATTAATTTCAAAATCGCAGAGAAATATTATTTCCGCTCAAAACCGAAGTGAAATATTATTCCTGTTCAAAACCACAAAGAGATATTATTCCCATTCAAAACCGCAAAGAAATATTATTCCCATTCCAATCCATATTCTCTTTTTTATTTATTGATATAATAAATGTAATCAAATAATTAAGATAATCTTAATTAATATAACCCTAACCCTAATAAATAATGTATTTTGATATAATAATGTGTTTTTTTACATAATAAATGTAATCAAATATTAATTTCTTTTGTATTCAGTAATAAAAAATAATTGTAACTTCTTTTCTTATATAATAATGTGTTTTTTTCAATACAATAAATGTAATTCATATTGATATTGTTCTTTTTAATATAATGTAATAATATATTAGTAACTCATATCTATATTCTCTTTTTTATTTATTGATATAATAAATATAATCAAATAATTAAGATAACCTTAATAACTAATGATTAATCTAATATAAAGACTGGATTTCTTTTAAGAAAAGTAAAACAACTTAGAAGAAAATCTCATGAGAGTTACTATGGTTGTCTGTTGCATTGCTTATGGAATGATGGAGAGTATGCAACAATAGTAGCATGCAAACAAATTAATGAATGAGTATGCAACATTAGTAGCATGCAAACGAATTAATGAATCTGATAAGATGGAAATATTTTAAATCTGAATTGGCTTAACTGTAACCCTAATAGCTAATGTATTTTTAATACAAAACGTTTCATGTCATTATGATATATATTTTCAATTTCCACAATTATTTACGTTGAGGTATTTTGCCAGGGTTATCAATGACTCGTCGATGTTGTTTGAGGGGACACATTTTTTTAATTGAATCGAGTATCTTGCACATGGCCATTTTAAATCCAATTAAATCATTTAAATATGTCGACATTGAGACCTGGATATGTTAATCCCAATTAAAACATTTAAATCCAACTACTAGCTCTTATACTTGACCATGAATGTTTGCAGATATTTAAAAAAGATAAAACGATAATGGTTTCAATCCACTTACAAATCTCAAACATATCATTAAAATAAAAATCATGTCTTTAGAATACCAATAAATACATGCCTATGGTGTCTTTGTAGTAGAAGTTATGAATTTAATTGTACTCAGAAAGAAAAAATCGACAATCATGTACCCAAACTAGATCAAGTTGAAAAAATGATGCATTTTATTGCATGATCAGATAGATATGCCTATTCACACTCAATTTTGAATAGTTACACATTAGCTCCACCTTCTGGATTACCGCCTTCTGGCTTACCCGCTGAAATTGCCTCCTCTCAATCTACAAATAGTTCGAACGTCAGTCTGCCATCCCCTCAATAAACAAAAAGGGCCTTACCAAACGAAAAACGCACAGACAATTTATGATAGCCCTGAAAATTTCTCTTCTTATGATCTTAAGCTTGAACCAAATGAAATAAGAAAGAAAAAATGGACCAAAAAAAGGAAAAAGAAAATCTGAAAGCAGAGCGAGCCGAAAGATCTTCGCCACATGACAATAACCCTAATGATGCATAGTTGATCCTTACAGTGCTCTCTTTTTTATGTAAAGGAGAAAACATTCGTCGGATAACTGAGAAAAACTAAATGGTCAATAAAATATCATGCATATGTTTAATATACCAAAAATAAACAAAATAATTCACAAATTAGCATGAGATTAGCATTAACTTAGTTTAGTTTTGAACTATTAAGGAAGGAAGAGAAAAAAAGATGGTGTAAACACAGTACCTCTCTGCTATGAGAAAAAGAATTTTTAATCCTTCCCTATGATTAAATTGTGAGTCCTGAGTGCTCAATGTAATCGAGGCCACAAAGGCAGTCTAGCTTCAGCTTCAACACAGAGAATCTAAACTTGGTCATTCCGCCAGTTGACATAGTCCACTACTATATGTGAATCACAATCAAATGGAACTCTATAGAAAGGTTTCCATAAAATGAAACACACTCCAGCATATGACCACTAATATATGTTAATCAGAATCAAATGGAAGACCATAGAAAGGCGGCCATAAAATGAAACACACTCCAGCATACGAAAGACCAAGATAGACGTGGCACCGCACCAGCCAATCTAGTCATTTTCGTGTGGCGAAACTGGTAAATTGGTAAATATTAAATGTTTGCGCTTCATTTTCACTTCTCTCCACTCTGTGTCAAAATCGTAATCTTTGTTGTTAATCATTCAGAGGTGGAAATCAACTAGCGAGTACAGTAATTTTTCAATATGATTAAGTAAATGTGAAAAATTAATTAGATTAATGGATGCATTTATAAATGCAAGGAAATTATGAACACTTAATATCATTCATTGATTTAAGACAACGATAAAAAATATGTCGACATCTTTAAATGTTGACCATAAAATTGGAATTTGCAATTAAAAGCTTCATTAACTGATCAATTCCAATAAAGAAAAACCTATCAGCTTAATTAATGCGCAATGTATTCTAGTTTACAATAAATTATTTTCAAGTTATATCTCAATAGCTATGAACGATGATGAGATTAAATACATCCCTCTTCTGAAACCATAATAATGATGATTAGGCGAGAAAGGGTGGTGTGTTTATCAAGCTGGAATTAGTGAAATCAAAGGAAAAAATATCTACAATTTCATTTGCGCATGAATATCTATTAGTGGTCATTTCAAGCTGATATTTCATCATTTTTCGTGCTTTTATATTTAGGGTTTCGATAAATATCATATATGCCTCTTATAGCTTGATGATTATCCGTAACATTGGTTACTTTGTAATACCGTGGGTTGAACCCCTAGTTTTAAATGTACATATGTTTTATACCATGATGAGATAGGATTTTTTTGGAACAAAGTGTTTATTTATATATGTTTTGGGCCTGAATGCTTGTGTGATATTAGGATGGAGAGCTTGTATTATAAAAATACAATGAGCTTAGCATTGAAAATTGTAATAAGATTCAGATATATTAATAAAATACATCATTTTTTCTGACCAAGTCGAATGAGAGAGTATGGGATTTTAGCACTCCACAAGAGGGAAAGGGGGCTAAGGTCTTAGGAAAGGGGCTTAAGCTAAGGGGGATAATTCAAATTATAAATTAAACCTAAGTCACAACCTAGCTTCTTATGTTATATTTTTATCCTAATTTCCCAAGTGGGATAAGGAGTTCCCAAGTGTTGGGTGAGTAGTTCTTTGAGTGTCACTTATCAAAAAGAGAACATGCATATTCGACCTTCATTTTTAGTGGAAAATTTAGGAATTCTCATTCATTCCATCATTCTTACTATTGTTTCTTAAGTGTAAACTAAGGATACATTGTAATCATGTGAAATTGTGAACCCTTTAAATCCTAGGTGGATTTGTGTGTACAATTATCCTTGGGTTTCCTTGGGAAAGGTTGGAGCCCTAGAGGGAGAATTGTTCTGAATAGGTTTTCCTAATTTTGATTCCTAGAGGATGCATGGAGACTCCTTAGTGCAACTAGAGTTCTTGGAGACACATGTTATGAGACTTCTTGACAAGCATGTGCTGGAGCATTGGAAGGGAAGTAGGATAGCCTAAGGGACTACACTACAAAGAAGTGGGTACATTTCCTTGGGTTGTGCATGATATTGGGGAAGGAGAGGTTATAGGTTGGAACTGATGTTGGAGTTTGGTACCTTGCCTTAGACATTGTTATGTTGATTGTGAGACCTTAATTGGATTACATATTGTTTTCCTTAGTGGAGTCATAACCCCAACTTAGGGGTGACCTACTATTGAGGGTGCTAGAACAGCAGTGTCTGTGATTGGGTAGAATGATGGAGTTTCCAATCCTGTAACAACCCTAATTAACTATTTAATTATCATGGTTTAATTAATTATTAAAATAAATTTATTGAGTCTTTATTATAATATTATTAAAATTCATAGTTGAAGTAATTAATGGGAGGGATAAGGTGGTTGAAGAATTAATGGGGAATAAGGTGGTTGGAGAATTGAAGGAAGGAGTTAGATTCGAGGGAGGAGGATAAGGGAGAGGGGAAAAACTTGGGGAAGGATCTTTTGGTTTTTGGAAGGTAAAATTTGGGGAAGAGGGATGAGGAAGAAAAGATGAAAGAAGGAGTTTAGTGAACAGTTTGGCTTGAGGACTCTCCTAGGGACACAATTGTTGTTTGGAATTTTGGGCTCGGAGGCCAGGAAACCGCAAGGATTCCTGGAGCTAGGGATCCAGAGAGGTTGTTCCTAGTTGGCTAGGAGGTTAATACTCAGTTTGGGCTGGATCAACATCAACAAACAGGAAAGGGCTAAATCAACTAAGATTCAGGTTTGGGCTCGATCAACATCAACAAATAGGAAAGGGCTAAATCAACTAAGATTCAGGTTGAGCTTCAAATTGAGGTAAATAATTTATGCATTTTCTACTATCATTATATTGATGTTAATTATTATGATGTTAATATGTTGTTTTTATTATCTTGTTGTTGATTATCATGATGGTGTCAATTATTATGCGGGTAGAAACTGTCAATTATTATGTTGGTAGAAAGAAAACCAACAAAGGAAATTCTAAAATAAGTAAAACCTTGGTCTTGAACAACCACTTAGTTGTGAAAATCAGTTCCTAATATAACTTGTAACCTGCAACTTGAACCTTGGACAAGTTCATGCAGCTAACCTTTGTTTACAACCCTTAATTAAACCAGAAATAACCCAGAAAGGACCCTAGAACCCTAAGGAAACTACCCAAAAAATTATTTGACAAGAGGGTGAGTGCACCAGGGAAAAGACCCTACTGCACCTCTTTTAGTCTCATTTCCATATGTTCCTTGTTCCACTATTCCAAACTATGTACCTGCAAACATCCTCACTTGCAAAATAACC
>SNQJ01S0139007.1:20373-35294 GCA_010110895.2 Picea sitchensis | reverse complement strand
AGGAGACTAGGAGGTATAATTACAACTAATGGCCTAAATCCGACATAAATAAAATAACATTACTAATATAATATGCCCCAATTAAGGGGTAATGAGCCAACATTAGGGCTTAACATTCCAATTGTTGTTCTTCATCTTCTGAGTCTGAATATGGGAGATTTAGAATGTTCTTATTCACTGGGATTTCACTGACTTCTTCCCTCTCATGGATAAAATCCAATTTCTTATTTTCTTTGCCCGACTTAGGGGAAAAACAGGGTTGATTAACTGGGGTTGGAGAGAAAGCTCTTATCCTTCTCTTTCCACTTCTGGGAGTGGAGGATTTTTTGGAATGGGAGCTCTTTCTTCCCTATGCTTGAACCTCATTTTGGAAATCATTCTAGAATAGGAAAAAAATCCATTCCTTAACCTTTCTTTGCAATAGGTTACAGACCAGTAGTTTGATTAAGCTATGATGGAATAATCTTCCTACCACTTGACTGGGTTTGGCTTTGACTTGATAAGCTATCTTAGATAAAATTCAGTGGAGGAAATAGGGTAGATTAAGTGGGTCTCTTCCTGTAAAATGGTTTATGAGTTTAAAATGATACATCATGACCCTGTTGTATCACCCCTCACATGTTATATAAACCATTATAGCCTTGAGTAACTGTTGCCACTTCTCTTCAAGGAAATATATAGGGATATCTTTCTTCCAAATTAAAACCTGGTGTTCTGGTTTCAGATAAGACCTGAACTCAATATTCTTAATCAAAGTAGTCTTAAACCATCTTTCTCCAGCTGTTGGAAGCTCGGTAACTTCGACAATGAGAGATTCATCAATTTGAAATTATTCCTGGCCAATGCATGCTTTCTTTCCATCGAAACTCAGAGAAAAATCCTCAACCACCTGTTGATGAAAACTGTCTAATTTTTTACAGAAATTAAAGCATCCTGCATTCTTGAATATTTGGCATACCTCGGGATGAGCTTCAAGATACCTAATGTCATTAAGTTCCTTCCTGAGTGTCATCGCTCCTTTATTCATTTCTCCACGACATCGTAGCACACCTGTGATCGAAGGAGTGAATTTTGGACCGAGTTACAGTGCATAGGTTCAGAGATAATCGGCTTAGCCAAGAGATAAATGCGGGATCTTTTAGATTGTGGCATTGATTGCAAGGAATGTGGCGAAAAGGTTGATGATGTGCGAGAGTCATGATGTTTTTAACTGAAGAGAAAGAGAAGTACAACACCATGACATTCAATGATATGAGAGATGCGCTCATCAAATAGCGAGATCAACTTTTCTGATCATGAACGGTTCCCTCGGCAGTACTTTCGACGACTTATGCAATCATGAAAACAACGAACCCCTTATTTGAAATATGTGAAATGGCGTGTCTGGTATTTTGCCTACATCAACGGTTTCGGTGATTAAATATCCTTGGATTCCTTTATTTTAGCTCCCGAAAACTAAGGCTTTCGGTGGCTAGTGAACAATTGGTATATTCGCCTAAGCCACTGAAACCTGAGATTTGAATTTAATCTGGCACAGACTAGATGAACTTCTATCCAAAACTTATTACATGAGTAAAGATTTTTAAAAATTACCTCTAAAAATTTGAAAAAGTATTTTTTCAACTGACACTCTATCACCTAAAAATCAAAATCTTAATCAATTTATTTGAGGAGATAACATTGGCTCCTATTGGGGATGAACACCTCCCTGTGAGGTTTCAAGAACCACAGAACCAATGCCTTTCCTGAAAAACAAAACTTAAAACTATCTATTAGTGTTTCCATTGGGCATGGAGTTATTTTGTAAAATCAAAGACTACAAATAAAATTACAATGACCAGGCTTCACAACCTTAGACAAAATAGAGTTTCAGAAATCACCCGTTGACTGGGTTGCTGAACATTTCTTCACCTCCCAGAATTTGCAGAATGAATGTATTGTTGTGATGTACTTGAGTTATCATGAAAGGACCAGTCCACAAAGAATCAAACTTGTTTTGTTTTCCTTTATCTTGTCTAAGGGCGTCCCATTTCAAAACCCAATCACCAACCTGAGAACTATCTACCTTTGCCTTCCTGTCAAAAGTATCCTTGATCTTCTTTTGATGAGCCTCTGATTTGTCCACCAACTATTCTCGGACATGCTGTAGTTCTACCAAATCGAGCATTCTTCTTACCATATCATTTGACTCAGTTTGATCTTCCTGAAAACATTTAGCCACTGGTAAAACTAGATGAACAGGAAAAATAGCATCAGTTCCATAGACCAATTTGAATGGAGAGGTTCCTATGGATTTCTTGATAGTTACTCTATCTTCCCATGGAGAAAACCTTAGTTTAGAGTCCCAATTCTTTTTTTTCTCCTCTAATAGCTTTCTGATGATTCTGATTAGACTCTTATTGGATGATTTGGCCAGGCCATTACCTTGAGGGTAATAGGGGGTAGAATGTACCAATTGAATGCCCATTGATTTACACATATTGACCAATGTATCATCTTTGAAAGTTGTTGCATTATATGTTACCATCCTTTTGGGGCAACCGAATCTACTCAGGATGTTTTCATAAATAAATTTCATGACGACCTGATGGGTGGCAATCCTGGTGGGAACTGCCTCTATCCATTTTGTAAAATAGTCGGTGGCTACTAAGATCTATTTATGTTGACCACTAGACGAAGGATTAATCTCGCTTATAAAATCTAAACCCCACTGCTGGAAAGGGCCATTCACTACTATAGGTCTCAGGGGTAGATATTTTAGCTGTTGTTTTCCTGTGAATCTTTGACATTTATCGCAAGATTTGACGAAAGCACACACATACAAGAAAAGAAAAGGCCAATAGTACCCAACCCTTAGAATTTTATGAACCGTGGTCTTCCAGTAATGATGACCTCCACAAATACTTGAATGGAATTGACGTATAACTTCAACTGATTCTTCTTTGTCTAAACATCTGAGAAGTAAATTAGTAAGGTCTTTCCAATACAACAAACTATTGTAAATGCAAAATTTGATGGCTCTGAGTTTAAGGGATCGGGCTTGAGTCATGTTAAGTTAAGGAGGAACCTCCAACTTTTGTAAAAAATGAATAATACTTGAGTACCACTCACAAGAAGACAAATTCTCTGCCACCTGTTGGTTGTTATGTTGTCCTTTTTCTGCCACCTCCATCTACAAACTCGTTGAATTTTCCCCCATGAAATTTATGTACAGCAACTCATGGTTTTCTTCCGTCAAAATCTTAGCAAGGCCTTGGCCTTTTACCAATTTAGTGGGCTTTACTTCTATGTCGAACTCGATTAAATTTGCGATCCATTTAGCCCTTTTCCCATCAATATCAGGCTGAGTCAAAACATCCTTCATTGAGAATGAAGGAACATATGCAATAACCTTTGCATGGAGGATATAAATTCTGAAATATTTTAAAGATTTGATGAAAGCATAGGCTTGTTTTTCAATAGGATCATACCTTAATTCAACATCTCTGAGTGTTTTTCTGAAGAAGGGAACTGGGTGATCCATATTGTCATCATCTTTCTGTAACAAGACTGTTGCCACCATGTCATAAGAAGCGAAGGAAAAAATATAGAAACTCTTGCTATAATCTAGACAGATTAGAGTCGGCGATTGCATGATATCCTGTTTGATATCTTGAAATGAATTCCTTGCATTGTCTATCCATTTAATCTCAAATCCCTTTTTCAACATACATGTTATGTGTTTTACTAGCTCGGAAAAATTTGGAACAAATATTCTAACAAAGTTAATCTTACCAAGCAAATATTGAATATCCTTTTTTGACCTTGGTAAGGAAAGCCTCTGAATTGCTTCCACCCGTGTTGGATCAATTTTCACGCCTTCTGTGGAAACAATGTGGCCTAGGAGCTTGCCTTTTCTAAGAGAAAATGGGATTTTTTGGGATTCAATGAAATCCCGAACTGCCTGCACTTCAAAAATACTCTTTTTAAATGCTTTAGATGTTCTTAATGACTATTGGAATAAACTGTGATGTCATCTATATAGATGAGGACAAACTTGTCCTTCTCACCCACAAAAGCTATGTCCATGGAACTTTGAAAAGTGGCCCCAAAATTCATTAATCCGAATGGCATTTTGGTGTACATGAAGGTACCCCAAGGAGTAGTAAAAGAAGTCATCTCTTGGTCATCAAGATGGATAGAAATCTGGTTGTACCCAGAAAAACCATCTAGGAAAGACATAACAATAGCCCCTAAAATTCTTTGCAGCAAATGTTCCATCTTTGGTAGGGGGTAGTTATCTTTCTTTGAGAATATATTAAGGTTTCTAAAGTAGACACATAACCTGATCTCACCATTTTTCTTTCTCACAATTACCAGATCTCACCATTTAGAGTATCTTAAAGGGATTATGATCTTAGCATCAAGAAGCTTTTTTATTTCTCTTTCAATTACAGGCAATAGAAGAGGACTGATAGGTCTAAGTATTTGTTTGAAAGGGATGGTGTCCTTTTCGAGGGGAATCTTATGTTGAATGATCTCAGGGTCATAAGTTTTTAGATCACTATGTTTCCAAGAAAAAACATCAGATAATTCTTTCATAATGCTGCAGTATTCAGACTTCTAATCAATAGTCAATTCAGAGGATAGATTTATGAATTTAGGCTGGCTTTCACTTCTTATGTTGTGCTCATGGATAGTAGGATATTGTTCCTTCTTATCTGGTTTGTAGGGAACATCATTATGGTCGAAAATCTTCTCAAGAGGTACCAGACCCCAAGGTATATAATTATTTGGTAGTTGAACAATATCATGCTGACCCATTTTGTGTTTTAGCTTAGGCTTCTGGGATTCCTCTTCATTTTGATTTTTCCGGTCTATATGCATATCAAAAAAATCATCTATCACCTAGAGAAATCTATTAAGCTCATCATCATCCTGAAAAACCTTCCAGTATTTAATATTGTCGGGCAAAGATGGTCTATATTTGACTTGGATTTCATAATTGAGCTGTGGAGGCATAGGAGGAATAAAAAGACTGGCTAAAATAGAAAGGGAATCAATAAGCTTATTCATAGCTCTAGGTATATAAGAAATGTTAAAAATGGAAAAAGAATCCCTAATTTTCCATACCTCATCCCTGTAGGCCTTCAATCTGACATGTTTTGCTTGGAAAGTATTGTTCACTTGTTGTATGATGAGGTCCGTGTCTCCAAACATCTTTAATCCTTTAATTACCATATCTTTGGTTGTGTTTAAACCCAATATCAAAGCCTCATACTCTGCTGCGTTGTTAGTAGTTTTGAAATCAAGCTTAAAAGACAAATGCATAGCCTCTTCCAAAGGAGAAAACAAAACTACCCCTGCACCTGTTGAATCTTTGGTACTGGCACCATCAAAATACATGGTCCACACTAGAACACATTTCTTGTCATTTTGTTGATCAGTGGGCTTTACAAGCTGCAAAGGAGCTGACTGAGAATCATCTATTTGAAGAATACATGAGCCAAAGTCTGTGTCTACAACATAAATAGGATGATTTACAGAATTCTTTGCATCACTGATGATGTAGACAAGTTGATTCTCTCTGTAGAGTCTCTTTAGCTCTCCTCCAAATACTGGGACTGTAGCATATGAAATATCCATCTGCAAGGTACCCCCCAACCTTTTTCTCCATGGATGTGACAAGAGGAGTCTGAACTTGGGTGGGATATCAGCCACCACAACATCCATTACCATGCTTCTCATTGGAAATTGGGAAAGGTTTATAACAAGGTCTTTTATGAGGCCAAGGCATATGACCTTCCTAGAGTCAAAAGAGAAGAGATCATGATATGGTTTGGTGACCTCAAGCCCAAGTTCGTCCATCATTTATTTGGGCATAAGATTGTGTGATGCTCCTGAATCAAGCCAGCAATTGTGAAGGATCTTATCATGAACATTTAGGGATATATAGAAAGGTGGAAAAGATTCGTCTCGATCTTCTACCATATGTCCTATAGTTACTGTTGGATTTTCATCTTGTAAGTTTACAAAATCAGCAAATGGGGAGGTCTTTGGTTCAAGGGACTTCAGGATGGAAGACTTGAAAATGTCATTCTTCATAAATTCGGTCAATGCCATAGGTATTTTTACTTTCTGAATTTTTGATTCAAAATTAAAAGAGTATGCTAATCTGTCAGAAGTTTTTACCTCGTTAGAAGGGGCTTTGAGAATGACTTGCTACTTGGCTTGGGGTTGTGATTTCTTCTACTATTGTTTTGCAGAAATGGAGGTCTACTTTACAGGGGCAGCAAGTTGCTTAGTAGCAAATTCTTTCTTCTTACCAGAAGCAGCAAGCAATGGCTTGGAGGCAACATTTTTAGATCTTAAATTATAACCTTGTTGATCATCAGTCTGGTAAAAATATTTTTCAGTACATGCCTCACGAATTTCCTCATCCATCTTGGCATCCTCATAATCCACTTGTGTCAAAAAGGAGGAATCATTTTCATCCCCAAAACAATTGATGTCATCTACTTCTTCGACTTCGTCAAGAGGTATCTCCTATTCTTCTTCTAGTATTTCATTTTGGAAGGGGGTTTTGATTCTTTGATCATCAGCTGCATTCTTGTCTCTCTGAAGGATCTGGACCAATTGGTTGTTCCTTCTGTAAGGGAATGCATTGGGATTCCTTGGAACAAAATTATTCGGTTCGTTAGTCTTGGCTGGATATTGACTTTGAATCTTCAATTTTGACATTTCAGATGTCAAGTTTTCAAACATCTTGGCCATATTTTCCATTTTTGTATTAGAAGAGGAAGGGGGTTTGGCAGAAAACTTTTTCCTCTCAAATTTTCCTTTGAGTTTCTGAGATGCCATAATATTTGATTCAATTTCAAGAGCAACATCTTGCATCAAAGCAAGTGTGGTTGATCTTCTTTTCTTGAGTATTAAACAAAATTATGTATCAAAAGAGGAAGAAAATGTGATCTTTATTGAGGCATCACTTGGCTTAATCTCTGCAGGAATCTTTTCGAACATATTATTAAATATTTTGGTGAAGTCTGAAACCGACTCCCCATTTTCTCTTCTTAGGTTCTCGAACTCATAAATGTAATATAGTAGATCTCTTCTTTCTCCCCAATGTTTTAAAAACACCTCATCTAACTGCTCAATACCTGTCAATGAATTTGCTGGTAGTTCTTTGAACCATTTTCTGGCTTGGCCATCCAAACTATGCACAAAAAATATGGTCCACACATCTTCTTCTGAAATATTAATGTTTTCAGCATAAGCATAAAAGGCTTCTATATGTTCTTCGGTATTATAATCCCCGGATCCAGTAAACTTTGGCATATATTTCTGATAATCTCCAGTTGGCATGGCAGATAAAGGGTTGGGCAACACAAGTGGGGCATACCTATTTTCTAAGATTTGTTCCATCTTGGTAAAATGGACAACCATGACACTCTTAGGGGCTGATGAAAAGGAAGAATCTTCAGAAGATGAAGGTTGAGATGGGATGGTTGAGTCTATAAAGAATGGTTGTATTACTTCACCCTGAGAATTTTATTTTGAATTGGGCAGGAAATAAGAGGCTCTGTAAAACTGACCGAGCAATGAGGCTAGGCCTTCTTCACCTTTAGAGGAAATATATTGTAAGATATCTTCGAGAACGAGAAGATTAGTATGCGTATAGAAGGCACCCTCTATAGGATTTGTAGGTGAGGAATTCAAAGAAGAAGTGGAGGATTCTTTTTTCTGAGGGGATCCTATAATTACTTCTTTAAATTTGGATGCGATATCATGCTAAAAAATAGAGTCTGTAATATCAGAGGAAACTGAAGGCTCCTCAACCTTCAAGCTTTCCGACACAATTTCAATTTTCTGAGAAATAAAAGTTTCAGCAACAGGGGATTCAACAAGAGGTTCTTTAGATATGAAAGAAGAAGTGTCTGTTGGAATACCTGGATTTGATGCTCGTGTAGATCCGAAAGTTTGTCTTTGCAAATATTTTCCCCTTTGGATGATCTTCTCAGGGTCTGGAACTGGTGTTGCCAGTGGTCCTTCTTGGTTCGTCCTGGTGTGAGCTCTTTTCGGAGCCACTTTGTTCCAATGGAGTTTCCAGATAGATGGTTACAACCCAAAAAATGTCCAAACTTTGTTTATCATCAAAGTTGTATCTTGTTGTCTCCCAAGGAAGATGAGCTTCAATATCCTCTCCCCAGCAATGGTGCCAATTTTTTATCTCTCCAGGAAACTCTCCTAGGCTATAAGTCAGAGATGACTGGAAACTTAATATTTTTGGAAACTATTTTCTCAATAATAGGTGTGGGTTTGGATCAAGATGAATATCTTAATCTCTGGATTGTATCTTCAAGGCAGTCTAACTATATTCATGAAATAAAAGGCCTTCAAGAGATATTTATCAGACAAATTTGTATAACAAATGGATAAGAAAACCAATCAGTTAACCAGAACATACATAAACCATATATATGATGGGTCAACAAACTAGCCAAATATGATTATGATTCTTTCTTAACAATCAAAGGTAAGATGACAGTTACCATAGGACCATTAAACATAGACAAAAGAACGAATTCAACTCATATGCAAAGACAAAGATGAAGGAGGGTCTGACAATAACAAATGAAAGAAGCTTGCAGGCTTGATATATTAAATAAAATGTCTTTCATAGAAAAACAATAGGATATAGAACTCAAAATCGAACCCTTAGTTCTTCAAAAGTTTTCATCTTTATGGCCTATTACAAAACAGTTTTTAGATCCTAGATTACTGGATCAAATATTTCCAAATATAGAAAATCGAATATTGGCCTAGTAAACTATATCAATTAAACTTCTCAACTGTTCTTTAAGTCTTCAGATTCTGGGCAGGTGTAATAAGCCTTCCGAGGTTGTTGGATCTCATATGATATGAGAGGAGTCGAGCTTGACACCTGTTATCTTTCAACCATCTTATCACCTTGTCAATAACTAACCGTTTCTTACCCTTTTTTATCATCTGAAACATCCTCAAAACCAAAACCACCACTTGGTAAATATGTCATTAATTATCCCCCAATGATTGTAATACTTTACTAATCTTTTGAGCAAGACAAAATTTGATCTGTGCAAAAACATTAACCTTCTGCTCAGTCATTACTTTCGGTAGTTACGGAAATTGGAATTTGTGCTAATTAGATACCGAAAGGACTACTTTCAGTGGCTAATGAACAATTGATATGTTTGCCTAAGCCACAAAAACCTGAGATCATCAAAATTTCAAAAAGCAACCTTGCTTTAACTCAAAAACGCCTCAGGGATGGTTTTTAGTTTTTTGTTTGTTGTTCAAGATTTGTGGAATTAGTGGTTGTTACTGGTTCATTGATTTGAACTGTCACTTCTGCAAGGGTTTCAAGTGAAGCATGGGCTTGATGTTTTGATTCCCTTGCCTTTTTCCTCAAAGCTCTGACTTTTTTCTTTAAACCTTGGGCCACTCTCCACAAACTGTTGTAATCCTTTACAATTTTGTCTTTCTTTTTCTTCTCCTTTATGCTCTCATGGGATAACCTTTCTAAGGCTGAATTGGTTTCTGCGAAGTCTTTTGAGAGGGTTTCATACCTAGTTTTTATTACTCTCTCAAGCACCTCCTATTCGGCTAGCTGCTTCTTAAGCTTCTTAATCTCTTTTGATTTACTATGTTTTGCTTGTTTGCTAGATGAGGCCTCTGCAGCTTGGAGATCTTTTTCTTCTTGGGGAGTAGGTGATGGAATATTCTCGTAACTCGTTGTATATATGTCCACAAAAATAGATTTGTCACTTCCTGTGGTAACTGAACCTTCATGCCCTGTTTCCAATTGTTGTTCTTCATCTTCTGAGTTTGAATATGGGAGATTTAGAATGTTTTTATTCACTGGGATTTCACTGAATTCATCCTTCTCATGGCTAAAATCCAATTTATTCTTTGCTTTGCCCGACTTAGGGGAAAAAGAGGGTTGATTAACTAGGGTTGGAGAGATAGCTCTTCTCCTTCTCTTTCCACTTCTGGGAGTGGAGGATTTTCTGGAATGATAGCTCTTTCTGCCCTCTTCTTGAACCTTAGTTTGGAAATCATTCCAGAATAGGAAAAAATTCCATTCCTTACCCTTTCTTTGGAATAGGTTACAGACCAGTAGTTTGATTAAGATATGATGGAATAATCTTCCTGCCACTTGATTGGGTTTGGCTTTGACTTGATAAGCCATCTTAGATAAACGTCGGTGGAGGAAATAGGGTAGATTAAGTGGGTCGCTTCCTGTAAAATGGTTTATGAGTTTAAAATGATACATCATGACCCTGTTGTATCACCCCTCACATGTTATATAAACTATTATAGCCTTGAGTAACTATTGCCACTTCTCTTCAAGGAAAGATATAGGGATATCTTTCTTCCAAATTAAACCTTGGTGTTCTGGTTTCAGATAAGACCTAATACCGATATTCTTAATCATAGTAGTCTTAAACCATCTTTCTCCATCTGTTGGAAGCTTGGTAACTTTGGCAATGAGAAATTCATCAATTTGAAATTCGTCCTGGCCAATGCATTCTTTCTTTCCATTGAAACTTAGAGAAAAAGCCTCGGCCACTTGTTGATGAAAACTGTCTAATTTTTTACAGAAATTAAAGCATTATGCATTCTTGAATATTTGTCATACCTCGGGATGAGCTTCAAGATACCCGATGTCATTAAGCTCCTTCCTGAGCATCATCTCTCCTTTCTTCATTTCTCCATGACGTCGTAGAACACCCATGATCGAAGGAGTGAATTTCGGACCGAGTTACAATGCATAGGTTCATAGATAATCTGCTTATCCAGGATAGGACTGAGATAAATGTGGGTGCTTTTAGATTGTGGTACTGATTGCAAGGAATGTGGTGAAAAGGTTGATGATGTGTGGGAGTCATGATGTTTTTAACTGAAGAGAAAGAGAAGTACAACACCATGATGTTCAATGATATGAGAGATGCACTCATCAAATAGTGGGATCGGCTTTTCTGATCATGAACGGTTCCCTCAGCAGTACTTTCGGTGGCTTATGCAATCATGAAAACAACGAACCCCTTATTTGAAACATGCAAAATGACGTGTCTGGTATTTTGCCCACATCAACAGTTTTGGTGATTAAATAGCCTTGGATTCCTTTATTTTAGCTCCTGAAAACTAAGGCTTTCGGTGGCTAATGAACAATTGGTATGTTCTCCTAAGCCACTGAAACCTAATATTTGAATTTAATCTGGCACAGACTAGACGAACTTCTGTCCAAAACTTATTACATGAGTAAGGATTTTTAAAAAATACCTCTAAAAATTTGAAAAAGTATTTTTTCAACTGACACTCTATCACCTAAAAAGAAAAATCTTAATCAATTTATTTGAGGAGATAACAAGCCTCATGAATGGTGTATTTTGAAAGCACTCAGACCTCTTTGTATAGTTCTTTCTGGATGATATCCTCATCTATTCCAAGAAAGAAAGATAACATGAGGAACACTTGTGAGTGGTGTTGTCATGCCTTAGAGAGAACAAATTGTATGGAAAGTTTTCAAAGTGTTCTTTCTTCTAGAAAGAAATTCACTATTTAGGTCATATCATTTCTGGTGAAGGAATCTTTGTGGACCTAGAAAAGGTAAAGGCCATTATGGAATGGCCAGTGCTGAAACATTCTCATGAGGTAAGAAGCTTCATGGGGCTAGCAGGTTATTATCAGAGAGTTTTTAAAGGGTTCTCTAAAATAGCAAAACCCATCACCACTTTGCAGCACAAGGGGGTCAGGTATGAATCGACAGAAGAATGTGATAGTGCATTAATTGAGATTAAGTGGTTACTAACTAGTGCACCAATTCTACGAGTGTCGGATATGGAAAAATACTTCACATTCTACACAGATTCCTCGAAGCAAGGGTTGGGGGCCATGCTAATGCAGGATGGAGGAGTGATAGCGTATGCGTCAATGAAGTTGAAGAAACATGAGGAGATTTATGCTACTCATGATTTAGAGTTGGCGTCTGTAATTCTAGCTCTGAATATTTGGAGGCACTATCTACTAGGGTGAAAATTTGAGCTCAAAATGAACTATGAAAGTTTAAAACATATCTTCACTCAAAAGGGTCTCAATGCCATGCAAAGGTGATGGAGTGAGTTTATGAGTCAGTACGATTTTGGAATTTTGTACATCAAGGGAAAATAAAATGTCGTCGTGGATGCCTTGAGTAGGAGACCACATGTATTCTCCTTGGTACCCTTAAAATTCAATCTTAGGGAGAATGTGTTGGGGAAAATTCTTGGAGATAGTTGTTATTTAAAGATTACTTCAACCCTCCAAAATGGAAGGCAATTAGATCCAAAGTATGAAGGATATAGCCTCGAAGAAGATGGGATATTAAGATATCAATGAAGGATGTACATCCCCAAAGGTGGGGATATTCAAAGGATCATACTCAAGGAAGCCCATAGAGAACTTTATTGTGTGAATCTAGGTGTGAAGCAAATGTACGCAGACATGAAGAATCATTTCTTCTAGGTAGGCATGAAGCATGATGTAGTCCATTTCGTCGCCAAGTGCCTAGAGTGTCAACAAGTGAAAGTTGACCACCACCACCCAACAGGTCTCCTACAACCACATGATGTCCCTATGTCCAAATGGGAAATCATTTCTATGGATTTTATTGTGGGATTGTCGCTCACATCGCATAGACAAAATGTTGTTCTTGTGATAGTTGATAAGTTGACCAAGATTTCTCATTTTATTTTGGTTAGAGATACTTGCGATGTCACTGATGTGGCATGCATGTTTGTAAGTGATTTCATTCATTTCCACGTGTTACCCAAGAATATCATTTCATATAGGGACATATTCACTTCTAGGTTTTAGACAAGTTTGCAGTCAACATTGGGGACTCATTTGAGCTTAAGCACAACTTATCATCCTGAAACAAATGGGAAAATTGAGAGAATAAATGAAGTTATGGAATGAATCCTTAGGATGTATGTTATGGATAATAAAACCCATTGGAAGAAGTACCTACCTTTGGTAGAGTTTTCCTACAATAACATTTTTCATGGCTCCATTGGAATGCCACCCTACGAAGCTTTGTATGGAAGGCCATGCAGAACAATGTTGAGTTGGGAAAGGTTAGAATACCAAGTGACAGTTGGGCTAGAAATTATTCAAGAGATGGAGGAACAAGTGATTTAGATTAGGAAGAGACTAAAGGAAGCACGGGATAGACATAAAAATTATGTTGATGCACATAGGACTGAGCGAAGTTATAAAGTGGGAGATCAAGGTTTCATTTGTATCAGGCCTAATAAGAGTACCTTCCAGTTTGGGAAGGGGACAAATTTGTCGCCTCGATTTATAGGACCGTTCAAAAACCAAGAGAGAATTGGACCTGCTTCCTATCATCTCGTAATGCCACCCCACTTTCAAAAAACTCATAATGTTTTTCATGTATATGTTCTACGTCATTATGTTGTTGACGAATCTCATAAACTAAATTGGAAGGAATTGCAGGTATTGAATGCAGGAAACCTCAAGGTAGAACCATTATGCATATTGGACCGTAGGGCCTGACTACTCAGGAACCATCTGGTAGACCAAGTTAAGGTCCAGTGGGACAAATATACCCTAGGATCTTCTACTTGGGAAGATTTTGAGACCTTACGATGAGATCATCCCTCACTTTTTTTTCCACCTAGGGAATATGTTTCTCGAAGGTTGGGTGTATGTAATGCCACCTTTTGTCTTAGAAAAATAGAATTACCTAAGGCCTAATCACCTTTATTTTATATTCACTATGAAACTATTAATGATACACTTGAACTTTTAAGATGTATGAACCTATGTGAATGTCAATTCTATGAATGTTAATGTTATTTGAATGATGGTGGATATTATGCAATCTATTATGTGAATGTCAATTATTGAATTTTTAACATTATTTGAATGATGGTGGATATTATGAAATCTATTATGTGAATGTCAATTCTATGAATGTTTAACGTTATTTGAATGATGATGGATATTATGGAATCTATTATGAGAATGTCAATTTTGTGAATGTTTAATGTTATTTGAATTATGGGCATATTATGCGATCTATTTCTTACTTGAAAATTTTGACATTTAAAGTTGTTGGTACATGGATACCGAATGGAGATTATGGTTGAATGAATTTACATTATGATAATGCATAGATATGTATGAATTTGTGTTATCACTACTACATTTGGGTCAAATTCTGACAGCACGTTCGATGCAATTGCCACTTTCTATTGTCGGAAGACCGACAAACCTCGGACCCCCTCAAATGTCGTTTCACAAGATGGTGTTTTTTCGACGACCTAGTTTTTGTCTATATTGTGACGTTGTATGACACCACGTGTCATCATAAATTGGATTGTCCAGCCCCATATTGACGTCATAAGACTGACATTTCAAACGTGGCAAGACTGACGTTTCAAATGTGGAAAGTGAGATGTTGCAAATGTGGAAATACCGATGTTTCAAATGTGGCAAGTGAGACGTTTCAAATGTGGCAAGTGAGATGTTTCAGATGTGGAAAGAGAGACATTTCGAAGGTGGAAAAAGAGACATTCTTAAGGTGGCAAGAGAGACATTTCATAGGTGGAAAGAGAGACATTTTGAAGGTGGCAAGACTGGCGGGATGAAGTATTAGCTCTGACGTGGTTGCTATGGGAGAGACACTCTTGGAAGTGGTAAGAATGATGTCCATCAGGTGGCAACAGCGACGGCCAGGAGTTACTAGCTCCGACATGGTTGCTATGTGAGCGACAATCTTGGAGGTGGAAAGAGAGACGTCTTGGACGTGGCAATAGAGACGGGAAGAGAGTGAAAGACGTCACAATTGCCACCTTTGTGTAGGTATTTAAAAAAAAATACAATATCAATATCAA
>SNQJ01S0139006.1:25280-45813 GCA_010110895.2 Picea sitchensis | reverse complement strand
CACCTCCCCCCACTTCTGGCTCTGACAATGCCAATGTTTCTCAAATTCAACCCACTCAAAGTCAGCCCACCTTAGATGACCATTGGAAGAAACAATATAGAGAGATTGCTTATGAGTACATAGCTAGATGGTGGTATCATGCTAATATCCCCTTCAATGTTGCCCACTCACCATATTACCAACCTATGTGGGATTCCATTATTGCTTGTAGGAGGGGATTCAAAGGCCCTAGTATGCATGATTTGAGGGGATCTCTTTTGCAAAAAGAGGTCGAATCCATTGAAGAATACTTGATAGATTACAAAGTATCATGGGCCAAAACAGGATGTACCATCATGTCAGATGGATGGATTGATGGAAAGAACTGTACTATCATAAATTTCCTTGTCTCTTGCCCACAAGGAACCATGTTTTTGAGATCAGTTGATGCATCTGATAGGGTCAAAGATGCAAACTTGTTGTTTGAGATATTGGATGAGGTTGTTATGGAGGTGGGGGTGGATAATGTTGTTCAGGTCATCACAGATAATGCCTCTAACTATGTTCTTGCAGGGAAGATGTTAGAGGAGAAACACAAAACCATATTTTGGACCCCATGTGTTGCACATTGCATAGACCTCATGCTTGAGGACATTGGAAAACAAGAATGGATCAAAAACACTATAGAGCATGCCAAAAGCATCACAAAGTACATCTACAACCACTCATGGGTTTTGAACCTGATGAGGAAAAGCACAGAGAAAAGAGAACTTCTTAGGCTTGCCATCACTAGATTTGCAACTCACTTCTTGACATTGCAATCTATGGCTTCACAATCAAGTAACTTGCAAAATATGTTTTCATTTAATGAATGGAATGAATCTCAGTGGGCTCGCAAACTAGATGGCAAAGACACCAAAAAGAAAGTTAATGATCCCAAATTTTGGAAAAAAGCAACAGAAATTGTGAAAATTGTCGAGCCACTTGTTAAGGTGTTGTAGCTAGTGGATGGGGAAAAATTGGCCATGGGTTACATTTATGAGGCTATGGATCAAGCAAAGGAGAAAATAAAGGCAGCATACAAGGATAGAGTGACCAAGTATGGGCCTATTTGAGACATCATTGATCGTAGATGGAACAATCGACTCCATTGCCCTATACATGCAGCTGGGTATTTCCTGAACCCAAGGTATCGTTACAGAGCGCAGCTTGGAGAAGATGTGACTGGGGAGGTTAGAGATGGCTTGATTGATTTCCTTGAGCGCATGGTCCCTTCTAAGAGTGATCAGTTGGAGATACACCGACAGATCACTTGTTTCACTAGAGCTACAGGTGCCTTCGGCAAGAACCTAGCAAAGATTGCAAAGGATGTGGATGAGCCAGGTAGCAATTCCAAAGTTTAAACTTTAAAGTTCAAGTGTTTAAATTTTATATACTTTATATTTTATTACTTCAAGGAACTAACTCGACTAACTATGTTTTTTGCAGCAAACTGGTGGGATTCATTTGGCAGCCATTGTCCTTAATTGCAAAAGTTTGCAATTAGAGTGTTGAGTCAAACTTGCAGTGCTTCTGGGTGTGAGGCAATTGGTCTGTCTTTGAGAGGATTCACACGAAGAAGAGAAACCGCTTAGAACAGAAACGGTTAAATGATCTAGTCTTCTTACAGTACAACCTCCGGCTCAGGCGCAACCAATTGTTGAACAAAAGACCCGATACAGATCCTATTGTGTTGGATGATGTTGATCCAACTTCAGATTGGGTAGTAGAGACTCACCCACCAGAGTTTGATGATGACCATGATTTGGAGATGGAGTTAGCAGGGCAGGCTCAGATGGATGCAGATCCACTATTAGGGCCTCGCGGTTCGATTCCAGTGTCAGACATGGCAGGCCCTAGTAGAACTTCAGGCAGTCGTAGTCGTTGTCGTATACCTCGTGTGCCTCGTCGCGGTCGTACTACTACAGCTAGTGCAACTTCAAAGTGTGTAGTCACAAATGTCCCTGATGCTGGTGAGTCTGAGGCCGAGTCCGAGTCCGAGTCAGATGATGATGTCGAGGGAGAGGATGCCCATGCCATTTCTACTTCAGCAGTAGTGATGATTGATATAATAATATTAGAGTTGCTCAAAGTTTTGTATATACTAATGGAGAGGATGCCCATGCCATTTCTAATATACAAAACTTTGAGCAACTCTAATGGAGAGGATGCCCATGCCATTTCTACTTCAGCATTAGTATATACATAATAATGTACCAAGATATAATAATCTATCAATGATATGTTCCACCATGCTTATATTAAAGTGAGCACACCATTATGTATCAATTATACATAATAATGTACCAAGATATAATAATCTATCAATGATATGTTCCACCATGCTTATATTAAAGTGAACACACCATTATGTATCAATTATACATAATAATGTACCAAGATATAATAATCTATCAATGATATTTTCCACCATGCTTATATCAAAGTGGGCACAATTGTGATAAACACTCGATTCACCCACATATATGAAATATTTCTTTTGTTACACTTCTGAAATGCATTCTTGACTGCATATTAAACCACTAACAAGGAAATGAGAAAATATAAAATTATATTCATCTAGTTGAATCACGCATTTAAAATATTTATCTCATAATTCCCATATAATTGACACTTTTTCTTTGGTAAAAATATTTATCTCATACTTCCCATATAAATTGACAATGTTTTTTTTAATCGAAATGATTAAATTTTGGTAATATAAATGTGTGGGGTATATAATAATAAAAGCTCTATGTTCATATAGATGGCTCCTCTCCCTATAATGGTTTGGGAAGCGACCAAGTAAAGAGCATATTTCGTTTTTTACATCTCTCCATCCTTAGAGTTGAGATATATATGAATAGATTGCTTATATAAGATTAGACCAAAAAAATACATGCTAGAATTTGGTTTAGTTACTGTACTATTATGCATTTAAGAGTGGGTCTTTGAGAGACACTCCTTTTTTAGTTGAAGAGTGAGTTAAGGCAATGTTCCTTATTCTCTCACTTTTCATAATATTCTACTTTGATTTTTTTTTTAATACTTTGTATTTAAGTATGTTGAAATGTTTTTGCATGGATATTTTATTACTATGTTTTATTTAGCATTATAAGATAGATATGTCATGGTTGCTTAAATATTTTCAATATTTGTAAATATTTTTATTTAACATAATTAATAAAATGATAGGGGTGACTAAGGAAAGAGCACCTAAATTTAACATAATTAATAAAATGATAGGGTTGACTGAGAAAAGAGCACCTAAAGGGGTTATGATACTATGAGAGGGGAAAGGTAAGGGGTATGTGGAATGTTATATGCCTAGTTATCTAAGTCATCCACCCACCTTACCTTTAATTCAACTCTTTGTTTTTTGTATGGTGTTAATGTGAACCTATCCTATAGTCTATAGAAGGTATCAGAAGTGGATGTAACATTTCCCTAAATTTATGTAATCATCTTCTATATTCTTGGAGTTTGTCTCCCCCACCTTCTTGAAACTAAAAAGAAGTTGGGATTAAGTTTTTGTTATCCATCTTTCACTCATAAAAAGAGAATGGAATTTGAATGGAAGGGGGAAGCTAATTTTCAGATGAAGGAAAAAGAGGGGAAAGGAGAGTTCTTGTTGAGAAAAAGAAGGCTACCACACTATTTGATGGAACAACCATGAAATGAAACCATTAGAGCTATGAAACAAGTTAAGAACCAAGACAATCATGTTGAAGTTTGAGAGACATCAACCTAGACCTTTTTATGCACACACTGAATAACATTGGGGGGAGGATACTTCTAACAGATTTTTGAGAAGAGGAGAAAGACCTCATTGTGTTGTGTGGGGTAGGTATTGTGGGTGCCAAATAGTTGCTCTATCTTAAGAAAACTCAGAAATGAGACATTTGGTTAATAATACTTTTGCTTTGAAATGGATAAATTACCCTAAGTATTTTGCATCGCTTCTTCGCCCTAGTGGTATCATAGTCTAGCTAGGAGGTGGTGTTTTGTAGAAAGGCCATGTGCAACAAAGCCTATGATTGAAAATGAAAGAAAATGCATTTACAAAAGAAACATATTTTGAATAAAAAAAATGCAGTGAAATCATCCCTATAGGTTGTATTAAAAAAAATGCAACCCATAAATGGTATTAATCTTTATGATAGAATGTTTTTGCAGTCCATCTTTGGGAAGAGAATCATAACCCATATTTGGGAATATTCTTGTGCCAATTTCTTGATGGTAAAATGATTATGGGTGTGCTTCTTTTCTAGTTCTATGACATATAATTTTTAGTTATCTTTCATGGAAAATCAATTAAGTCTTGCAAATCAATTTGTCAAATGGGCATTGAGTAGGTTTGTCAATCGTCTTCCTACAAATCAATTTTACAATGGAAAATTGTTTTGGCTGGTGGGAGTTAAGCCTTTGTGTCATTATCGTTATTGCAAATCAATTTTGCATGGGAAATTAATTCACCTAAGCATTATATTTATATGCTAGTATCCATGTTGCAAATCAATTTGGCCTGAGTGTTGAATATTTATGTTATTATCATGTCTCCAAATTGAATTTTTATGTGAAAACCAATTTGGACTATGGGGAGCAACATAGGAGAAGAAAGTTCGTCAAATTCTTATATTGAATCTTCAACTTCAAAGCCTCTACTAAATAAATCTCTCCTGCAAGAGATACAAATTTATTATTCTTAGCGGGAAGACTATAATCCAATTAGATATAACATCAGTTGTAGGTATTTCTAGAACATAGACTTTCTAATTGTATTTGTAATCCAGTATTGGTCACCTTTGCATTTGGAATATTTTTAATTTCCCATGGCAACAAAAATTATGGATATGTTGTCTCCTACGTCTATGATACAAATTCCAACTCTTGTACAAAGTCTTCACTCAATGTTAATACTAGGGATACAAAATTAGGTATTCATGGAGCAAATGAACATTTGGTTTATCACCCAATTCGTGTGATATGATTGGGTTATTAACCAAATATTATAGTACTCAGTAGAAGTAGGAAACTATTGAAGGACATGGTTTGGACACTTGTAATAACATTGATTTTCAGTGTCCCCTTCTTATTGGGTCTTCTCTAGCACCTTAGGCATTACACAAACTAGATATTATAATCATGCCTTCCCTTATTTTTTCTCATTCTTGTTTTCATTAATGGCTTATGATTCGTGGCATGCACTATGATTAAATATTGTAGGGAGGAAATAATCCTTGCTATGAGGATTTCAATTCTTCTTTTTATCTCTATTCTGTGTGGGATATTTGTCTGGATAATTATTCTAAACTAGCATCATATAGAAGTCCCAATCAAAATCATAGGCACAACTTTGGAGGGTCTTGTGAGAAATCTAAGACTAATGTTGCTTTTGTCTATCTTAATATCTAGTTTCTTTGTGTACTATGTACCCATTATAATATTTTTAGTGTTTGCATATCTGAATTGAAGTATCATACCTAATCTCAAAGTTGGTGAATCTTTACTGCCAACTAAGGCAGTTTTGATTAGAGGTTTCAAGGAGCTCAAGTTCAAAGAGTGTCAACTTTAGCAGTAACTAATTAAAGTGAGGATGTTAACACATACACTCGTAGGGTTTGATATTAACTAAACTATTACAAGTTTGTGATTAACGACCCAATTGATGAGAGATCTCAATGAGAATACCAATCTAGTAGTTATCACATCTTTCATGAGTTAAGATATGTATTTTACTTTCCCTGAACATATTTACCATGTATTTATTTCTAGTTATCATTGTCACTTTGCAAATTGGTACTTCAATATCAGATAGGTGTTTGTAAGACCCCCAACCCCCTAAGTACCTTTTTAAGGGATGGGGTATTAAAATTTCACTTTTCCTCAACAAGCTCAAACCTCTTCTTGAGGGAACCATAGTCTTCTGCTCATCAAGAGCTTTCCAATGACTTCCACCATGCTCAAAATTGAGCTCTGGATTAAACATTAGGGCCTTCTAAAGTTCCTTACACCTTCATTGGTCAAAATCCACCAAATTGCCATGTGACTCCCTATTGCTTGTGCCATAAAATGTGACATGGAAGTGGTGCCTACCGCCCAACCCATCGGGCCCTCCGAATCAACTGCTCAAATTCACTCGGTGACTTCCCTTTTCCATCAGAGCCACATTCCACTCCAACTGGAACACTCCGATCGATGCACACTCTAAAAAATATGGCAGTCCTCGGAGTTGTGAAATCAACAGCCTCAATCACTTCGGAGTCTCCAACCCACAAGACAATTAAGTCTTTCATCCTCTTTCTCATGTTAAGCGAACTTGTGGGATCCATGACAATCCACAGCTAAGATTGAATCTTGCATATTCATCGATCTATGGCCCAAATCACCTCTCAGAGTCCTTTCTTCGAAGTCCCCTAATAACCCCACACTCAAACATCCTGATGGTAGCACAGGGTCTTCACTCAGTGAACTTGTGACATAGTGCCTGCGTTTGTGGGATATTAAAGAATACCCCTAATTTCACTAGATATTGATAAATACTTCCCAAAATCATTTTATTGAAACCTCCTCCCATTACATATTTCTAATAAAAGAAACATCTATTTTAATAAGATACCCCTTTTTATACCCCCCAATACCTATAAACTCTTTGAGATCCCACACCCCCCAATACCTACAATATATTGACCTTTTTTTTTAACAATTAAAAAAACCCCTTTATAAATGAACGTGATAAGATATTGGTCAACAAGGTGAAGCCCTTGTGGATGGAAGTAACCTCTAATCAATGGTGGAGATCCACTCACCTACCACCTCGGTTACCATTGCCATTGTATACCTGCCACCTAGTGTGACACATGGCACTCATGCTACGTCACAAATCGCTCCCTCAAAATGCTAAATCACCATGACCCATGGACCTTCCTCGTGGACTAATGTGGTGTACACGTCATCACCAAGAACTTGGCTTGTCCATTAGGTATTGACACTTGTCCATTGTGCATTGGTTGGGTGAAGTCATCCTCCTCTACTCCAAGCTTACAAGGGGAAGTTGAAACCTTTCCCTACCAGGACATCGAGTGTTAAACTCCCTCCTGAATGTATACAAAGATCTACAACTAAGGCCTCTTGACGAATCCTCAATCGACGACTCTAGTTCTATCTCGGAGTTCCTCCCTTTGGAGTGCATCCCATCCGGGACCGCCACTTCTCTCCGACCAACACCCCTCCAATGAACGGTCGAGATCTCTCAGCCTATATATTCGAGGGATAGGATTAAGGCACTTGTCCCCAGACTTGAAACAGACAGGGACTCACCCTCGATCATTTCCACAAGTTGCAGGTTGACACGTGTCACCCTCTAGACACACTGGCACTTCGATAGCCTAACTTTCTGATAGGTTGAAAAATGACATCAACAATCACGGTTCTCTCTAGCATGTGCTTCGATTAATCAATGGTTCTTGTTGGTTCGAAGCCTCCCCCTTTAGAGCTCTAGTGCAACAAATACTTACAAAGGTAATACTCTCATCATCATGTTATCACTCTGTAATTTCCCTTGGCTATAGGAGGGAAATGCAGAGGTAACCTTCAAACCACTTTTGGATTGGAATCTGACTCTTCCAGACCGGAAAGGGCTCTCTCGCTGTAAATTAAGCTCAATGACCAGATCTTAAATGAAATAAGGTTTTTTAAAATGTGGTAGAGTAGGGTGAGGTGTCCATTGGACATGGAGCCAATAGAGTCTAAGGTCAATGAGTTGATGGATACTTGGTGAATTGGATAAAAACTAATCAGAGGCAAGGTAGAAACACTCTGTTAAGCCAATAAGTCATTGCAGATGGAAGATGCATAAAGGAAATGAATAATCATCTCAAGGCATCAGACAAAGGATGAATCTTAAAATGATTATAGGAGAAAAACATATAAAATGTTCGAATGAGTGTAATAGAGAAACCATTATCAAGATGAATTCTGATACAACATTTTCATTCAAACATCATTGAAGAAATATGACTAAATTGATGAAAACACGAATACACTTACACAATAGGAACACATGCATAAGATAGTTGAATCACATGAATATCTGAGAGCAATAACCAGGTACTTCTGATCCACCAGTTTTCATTAAACTCAGAAAAATAATTACAGCATGTACCCAATAACAAAGTCTTCTCACGCTCCAACCCTTACATTCTTCAAAGCATTGCTTAAAATACCCATTACATGCTCAAAATGCTACTAACTTGTAGGAACAGAAAACTAGATCCTATGAATCAATTAAAATCTCATAACAAAACCAAATCTGGAAAAGATAGCAAAGTATCTCGAATAGTTGGAGTTTATTGTTGGATGATCTTTGGCCTTGAAATGCTTGATTTGATTGCCACTTGCTGAGTTTGTGCCATGTAACCTGCTACTGTCTTTGACCAATCATTCGTTGTTGCAATTTTCTCTGTTCCCCATACACATTTGACTAAATTTTATTGCTGACATACTGCCACAAAATACTAACAATCTCCACCCAATCCCTTCAAAAATGGAGTTGCTATCTTCGAATGTCATCTATTTCTGGCTGCTGATTTGGATGGCCTTTAAATTTGGGAAAATCATTACATTGCAGGATAACAAACTCCTCTCTGAACATTGTCATATAGGGAATAACTTCAAAGTCACTGAAATTATTTGGATCACCAAATTCTTCATAATCCAAAACTGTGAGTGGCAATATTGGATACATTAACATGTTACAAATATCTAGAAAAGGGACCTTCAAAATTATAGTCCGAAATAAATCTGGACATATATTCACAGCTGCACCTATCAGGATTTCACCAGCACTAAAAGCCATAACTCCTAGTAAATTATTATGGACATATGCCCCTTCCACTAGGTATTTGTTGCATAAATAGGAAATTGCCCCTTTGTCTCAGGAAATCATGGAACTATTGTTGTGCCACTGTACGAATATATATATCTTGATGAAAGGACGATGTGGATTAGGATAATAGCACTCAAGAATGGTAATTGCAGCTTCTCGATATACTAATCGCATTTTTAATTCCATAGAACGTTCAACCTGATCCTCCTGGCCTGTTGAGAATGTCCCTTCTTGCCTCTTCAATGATTTTATTAGCTCTTCCCTTTAGATATAGTTCGTGTCCTTCCTTTCACAAAAATTCCAGCCTCATTCAGAACCTTTTGAAGCTCTGCTCCACTGAAACTGCAAGTTTAGAAACTTCCTTCAGTAAGTTCTCCTTTTCTTCTTTTGATTTAAAGGGCTTGTTCTTAGCAAGAACCCTTAAGATTTAGAGCCTGCCTTCCTCTGATGGCATGCCAATACTTATAACCTCTGTCAAATCGACCTTTTCTTAGAAGAGCAGGGTCCAACTTGTCCAATCTGTTTGTGGCACCCACCACAAGAACCTTTGTCGTCGACGTTTTGAAACCATTCAATTCAGTGAAAATCTAAATCAAACCTTGTTTCATTTTTGTCACCTTCAAGTATTTCTTTTTAAGAAATCACAAGTTCAAATTCACAGTAGATAGGGTGTGTATACTTCAGTAAACTTTAACTTTAAAAATAGATTATTATTATTATTATTGAATATGCAAAAACATTCTCTGTAACATATGAAATAGCAAGCCCTCTAATTACTTCTATGATGTTATTTGCAAAGTGGGACATCAAATAAACCCTTGGAAACGTAAACTGAACTTATGTGTTCTCCATAAGAGTGATAAATGTATATCGTTTTGGCCTCCAACTGCAGCAGCCATATCTAAAAACTCAGTCATTTTCTTGAGGAGCTACTGCCATCACGGGCAAGAATGAACGTTTTGATGGGAAGATATCAGTCTGGATGGGTACAGATGTGGATATAACTCGTGCAAACTCAACTAATAGATGTTGTTTTGTGATGGAATGAGGCCTTCAGACCTGCTATGTTTTATGTTTGACCTGTCCATAGTGTAAACGCTGCCCAACTGAAAACTCGACACTTGCGAGCTCGGCCTTCTCAGCATTTTGTGGGCGCATTGGTGGATATATCCCACATAGATCTGGGAGAATAGGATAGTGTCGTTTATATATGCCAATGGTCAGAAAGATATTTTGATGTGTTGTGCACAATGTTATGCCTTTCTCATCGGTGACTTCGCTTAGCACATGGTCGCAGGCCTTGTGTATTATGTAGCATTGTTCGTGGCTTGTTTCTTTTGCAAGAAACATTAGACTTGTGCTTCGATCCCACCAAAATTTTCCAATAATAATATAAAAACCCTGCATAAAAATTGTGCTTCGATCCCACCAAAATTTTCCAATAATAATATAAAAACCCCGTATTACAAAAAGTAGAGAACATAAAACCTTAATAAAATTCATAAATATTTTGCCCCACCAAATTTTTCCAGTAATAACATAAAAACCCTGCATAAAAAGTAGAGACCATAAAAACCTTACTAAAATTCATAAATATTTTACCCCTAAGTAGAGAACATAAAAAACTTACTAAAATTTTTGCCTCTAAGTAGAGACTATAAAAAACTTACTAAAATTTTTGCCATGTATATTTTTGTTGATGATGAAAATGAAGCTAATATTAGCTACTTGTGCTACAAAATCATCCATAAATCAATGTAAAATTTATAGGGTGATAACACATCACTTGGAACATAGACTTATGTCTCGGTTGATGATGAAAATGAAGTTAATATTCGCTACTTGATGCTACAAAATCATCCATAAATCAATGTAAAATTTATAGGGTGATAACACATCACTTGGAACAAAGACTTATGTCTCGGTTGATGATGAAAATGAAGCTAATATTAGCTACTTGGTGCTACAAAATTATCCATAAATCAATGTAAAATCTATAGGGTGATAACACATCACTTGGAACAAAGACTTAGTCTCAGTTGATGATGAAAATGAAGCTAATCTTAACTACTTGGTGCTACAAAATTATCCATAAATCAATGTAAAATTTATAGGGTGATAACACATCACTTGGAACACAAACTTATGTATTGGTTGATGATGAAAATGAAGCTAATATTATCTACTTGGTGCTACAAAATCGTCCATAAATCAATGTAAAATTTATAGGGTGATAACACATCACTTGGAACAAAGACTTATGTTTCCTAGAGACCTTCCTTTTCAATGCAAGAAATCTCACAAGGATAAGACTCTTCGATTATGTAGAGACCTTCCTAGACTCTAGGGCACTCCTACCATCATTCTTCCAAAGGAAATCTATCTTACAAGCTCCCCATTCAGAGGCTTGCATTCTTCACAGGGTTACACCCTACCATTACCCTGCCTAGCTTATAGCCAACATCCCTCTAGAGTGTTTTATCTATCAAAATAGGATTCAAAGTTCTTTATTCTCAGGGTTACCAGACATGTAAAATTCCTTACATTCTCACATTTACATCAGCACAAACGCTTGCAATGAAATAGGCATACAATCTAAAGGCTTAAACCTTTAAGGGATACATACACAAGCCCCAACCTTTTGTTCAATTCCACCATTACTTCAACACAAAGCTTGTATTGAAACAACCATTCAGATCATTTATAGACACACACATCATGAATACAATTATAGGCATAATTCATTCCCTTTTACTCTACACATAGAGCATACCAATACTTATTTGTTTATTGAAGAAGGTAACCAACCAACTGACTGTGGGTGCTCGCCTTTCCACCCAACCATAAGCTTTATGTTCTCAACCACTTCGGCAATATGTCTTGGGTTCTCAGGGTAACTTTTGGTAAGGGGAGACCATTCTTCTTCTCAAAATCCCCGAAAAACCCCATATCCTCTACACTCTCATCTCCCCTTTCTATTTGAATGCATCCATTCTTCTCTTGCAGGCCCTGTACAGGAAGGCTCTCGACATGTCCTCTTCCTTATGTCAAAAGGAACTCATGGGGTCAATCTGGGCTACAGAATTGGTACCCTGTTGTACCTTCAAATGGAAACTTTCTGTCCTAGTCAAATTTATCATACTTGTATTAATGGGGGTGGTTGGTTGTTCAACTACCAACCTCTTCTCATTAACTGATTTGTCGTGAAATTAGGGCTAAGGAAAAAAGACGAATATTTCCAAAATAATGTCTCAACAAAGAGGTTTGGGTTATTTTAGCATAATGATCCCCCCCTCGATAGGTTCCTTCATTCTTTCCTCTAGTGGTATCATGGCCAATACTTTCAAGGCTTCATCCCACAATCATCTAGTTGGCATTTCAATCAAATCAAATACAATTACAATATTTATATGCCATGCTTTGGAAATCATTAACATGATTAATTACATATAATCAAGGGTTTAGAAAGGGGGTCTTACAATCCCCTCCCCCTTCAAAAGGAATATCGTCCTTAGTGTTTTTCTCAACAATAACTGCCATGCCTTTATCTTTCAGCTACTTTAGCTTTATCTTCTTTTTCCTCACAGCCTGGTCTTCACTCCTACTTTGGCTTTGTTAGAACATGCCTTCGGCAATTTCAAACAACAAGCATATTAACCCTAATTTTATGCAAACACATTTTATGGTTGTTCATGATTCAGGAGGAAAATTTACATATCAACACAGTACTTATCAGTGTAGTTCATAGATCCATATCCATATGCCTGTCACATTTACTCGACTCATTTTCTTTCTCTTGACATACTAGGCTCACTATCCAAAATCATCAAAAATCAAGAGTTATCGAAGTATCCTCTTCCTTGCGGTCACTCACCTTCTAGGCTCAAGTTCATGCATCCTCTTATTTTCTATACAATCCCTCAAGCGATCCATCTTTCCTACCAAGGCTTTATCACCCCAGAATATTTTCAGAGACTTCACTAAGTCTTACAACTGAGGCATCCCCCAAGCTTTCTCTGTCGAGGCATCCCTCCATCCCATGTTACCACAACACAACAATAGCCGGTTTTTTTCCACATTTTCCATCTTGACAACTAGCATCTATCCCTTCAGGATATATCTATAATCTCACATGTATCCCATGCATATAGTGAGTTTAGTGAGATATCATCATCAATTTCAATCAAGAGTTTATTTGAAATCTACCATCCATATATTTCCATTCCATTTTTCTATTTTCATATTTGTTCCATACAAGAACCACCAGATTCCAAAAGCCCGAGACTTATTTCCCATGTATTTTGGCTCTCTTACAACCAACTAGCATTGGTCTTCCTCATTGGCTTACAATACTTCCATATCCAAGACCCTTCTTCCTACAATTCATTCTTTACACAACCAAATAACTTTTTAGTTCTCATGCACATACATATTCATTGCACACTTGTAGTGGCTTCCAAATGATATCAAAATTGTGCATACTATCAATCAATCACTTTTATCTATTCAATGATATAAGGAAAAGGGAAAGATTCTTCCTTAAACATGCATCATGTCAACATCCAAACTTTTCCAAATGCAATCAAACATTAAATGAATCTAATCAATGTGCCAATGTCCAAGGCCACATTCACACACAATGCACCCTTGCAATTATTTCAGAGTACCACGTTTCATATTAGGAACTTTTCCGTAGGGTGTTGGAACTCATCCAACCTCTTACCACATGGCTTCCTCATCAACATTCATCCTTATAGTAGGAGTATACTTCCTTCCACAATTGACCTTAACCTCAAATCAACATAACATAGTATGAAATTACAATCTCATATGAATGCATTCAATCAACATGTTGCTTATGAGCATTATTGTTCTCAATCGTTCCTAATTTTTCTATGCATTCATGACACATTTCTTCATGAATTTTCATGCAAGGATTGTAACCATGCTTGACTACCAGAGTTTCTTCCCTCCTTTATTCAAGTTCTCTTTTCCTGAATCACACCCATCTTGGGTGCCAATGACATACAATAGTCAATCAATCATTAATTTTAATTATTAAAGTATAAATTATTTCAAGAGGGGCCTTACCCAATCCCTCCTCAAACCTCATGCCACAAAGCATGATAAATTTATACCTACCTGGCTTCCAACAAACTTCTGAGTTTACCTCATCGGTGGTTCTTCAGGGAACTCATAAGTTCCTTTGTCAATCAACTGCAACCTTCTTTCATTTACCTATGTCCAAGGTTGTTCACCATTGGAAACTCTCTCCTCAATAGCTCCAATTTTCCTACACACAACAAATAAAATCACATTGATATCAACTATCAGGTAAAATGGAAATATGAGTGTTCCAGAACGTTTTGGGATTAGCAAAATGATTTTATATATGTCCTAGCATATCTTGTTACACTCTATTGTATTATTCCTCAATGTGTTCACTAGATGCAAACATAAAGAAAGTATTTTAGTTGGTTGTTATTATACAACCATTAACATTCTTGTTGAAAACATCTACACAACCATCACTTAAGTTCCTCATCCTAAGGAAATACAAACATTAATCAAGAAGGGAGCCAAGAGGTTCTCCCCTTTTTAACCCCTCTGTACAAGTTGAATTCCTAGCATGGCTAAGTTCTCCCTTCAACCCTCTTGTCGTCTTTATAGCATGGCATCAACCAAGTTGCTCGTGCAACCACATGCTCTAAATTTGGTTGGTCTACACAAATTTTTCAAAGGCATATAACTATGCCAAACCAATTTTTAGAAATTTTAAGTGAGAAGGGTATTCCCCCTTTCTCTACATTATATGTACTCTTCCCGTTTTGGGGACTTGTCCACTCCCTTTCCTTGAGTTGTTCTTGGTAAAGTTTATCTTGGCATGTCCACATTGATAGATTTATCCTCCCTTGAATGAAATCAACATACTAACACATCAAAAGTTATCCTGCAAGTTCAAATTCAATACAATGCATCCATGTACATTTACCTTACATGGAAATCAAAATGGTTGTCCTTCATTTGCACATGCATTATTTAAAATGTAGTTCCAAGATTCTTATACACTTAGGCTTGCAGCCTACTATCAAATTTCTAGCAATCATTAGCTTACATGATTTTGTTCTCTTGACGGAGTCCCCACTTAGTTCCTCCACATGGAATTGTCTCAGCGTGCAACTTCCTCATTGCATTTCTATCATCACCTGAAATGATCTCAACCCATGAGTTAGCATTAGCTTTATCATTTTATAAGTTTACCCAATATTCCATAAGGAATATAAACATACACCCTTATTATGCATTCAAACAAGTATCTTTATGTTATCGACTTACTTTCAATTTGTGATTTCCTTCACTTAACCACTTGCCTCAGCATACTCTATGTCCACCATAGGCACACTCTACAATTTAATTTGCATATTTATCTAAAAATTCTTCAACTCGTGATTGTTCACAATTATTCTCATGAAATCCTCAAAGGAAAAATCATATTTCCTTCTTTTATGACAACAAAGCATTCTATCCCATTACATCAGAGCATTCTTTCTCTTCTACTCCTTCAACGATTCATACAATATTTTTTCAAGGAATGGATTACACCCTCCTCAAGCTAATATTAAAAAAACAACAACCATGACTCTGCAAAATAGAGTCATCCATGCATCCATGGTATTCCCAATCCAAGAAAGTACAAATCTTGCCTCACACCTCACTTATTCAATAACTCATACCATGATCTGGATTTTATGAGCAGAACGAAATGACTACAGATTATTAACAGATGCTTAACACAGAATAACAGATATATGGTAAAATTGGTTTTCTATTCAATAAGGAAATAAGCTGAAACTGTAAAATGCAGCGAAAAAACAAGCTTGCTAGAGTGGTGGTGGCTTATCTCTGATAAGAGATGTGACAGTTGCGCTCATTCACAAAAAGATGATTACAATGAGGCTCTGAATGCCTTTTACAATAAACAGGAATTTAAAAAACCCTAGACATCCAAAAACCTAACCTTAGGAGATGAAGCGCCAAAAGTCATGTGGGCCTCATTTGGGTAAGTCAGTACATCAACTTCTTGGGGTCATAACTTTTGCATACGATTTTCGTTTGACTCGCTCAATACCTTGTTAGAAGGATCTATCCGAGGAATACAACTTTGACTTGAGAAACATCAAAGGAATTTTCATGTTGCTCCATGTTTTCCCAAAAAATGTTGTTTAGGGCCTCAAAATGGCTCCGGAAGTTGATGACCTGAAAAAATACTAAAAATAGTAAATTACCAAAATTGCCAGAAAATTGTTTTGAGCTAGTTGGAAAAGGTGGGTGGCCATCGATATCCACCTAGATCAATCCTCCCTTCTTAGGAATAAATGGTCTCCATTGCGTTGATTTCCCCCATCAGATGAGGAAATTTCTGCTGAATTTGGCCCCGGGTGAGCCACTTTCCTTGGTGCAAGAGCTACCCTGCTTTGACAACTCGATAAATTTGGATCCTTTGCTATCAAGTGCCCTTGATCTATGTGTCCACAATCTGATCACTGGATGTCTGTTGTATGCAGTCGGGGTTAAGCTCTATTGGTGTCAGTTGTTCTACTACTTCTGAGGTGTCCAATAATGGAGGGAAATAAGGCTGAAGGAGATCCATGTTGAACACTGGGTGCAGGCCAAGGAAAGGAGGAATGTTGAGCTCAAAATCATTATCCCCCATAGCCTTGGTGATGGTGTATGACCCATAACAAAGTGGGTGAAGCTTCCGATCGGGTCCTATAAGGCGTTCTTTCTGCAAGTGCAACCAAACTTTGTCTCCCACTTAAAACTTTTGTGGCACCGGATGTTGATCATGGTGTTGCTTGTACTTGTTATTGGACTTCTATAGGATATCTTGAACCTGTTGGTGTATGTGATGGATCCTCTCAATGAACTGGGTGGCTTTGTCAACTTCAGTTGGAGCAAGAGATGAGTCAGTCAAGGTGATCGCAAGGGGAAGTGAAACATCTATGGGACCCAATGGTTGGAATCCCAACCCCACCTAAAAAGGGATATGGTCGGTTGAGCTATGCAGGGCTTAGTTGTAGCTATGTTGGGCATAGGGAAGGCTCTCATCCCATGTGTGAGGGTGCTTGGAATTATAGATGTGCAGGATATGCACAATCATTCAATTTACGACCTCTGTTTGGCCATCTGTCTGGGGGTGGAAGGCCGTGGATTTGGTGAGCTTGGTGTCCAACAGTGACCAGAGGCTCAACCAGAATGTTCTAAGAAATTGATTGTCCCAATATGAGACAATGGTTTGTGGGATTCTAAAATGTACCTAGACTCATTCAAAGAAAAGCTTCGCAATGGCCTTTGTTGTGATGCTCTTCTTGCAGGAAACCAGAATTTCCATCTTAGAAAAGCGATCAACAACCAAAAAAACACAATCATTTCCCCACTTGGTGGATAGGAGGCATGACATGCAGTCCATTGAGATGGATTCCCATGGCCTATCGAGAGTAGGAAGAGGGGTGTACAGGCCCTATTTCTTAGTGGTCAGTTTGGCAATAGCACAAGCAGTGTAGGACCTGATATACTTGTTAACCTCCTGTCGAAGTTTCGGCCAATAGAAATGTTTATGTAGCATTGCCACAGTATTTTCGAAGCTGAAGTGTCCTACCACCTGACTGTAGTGGGCTTCCCAGATCATCTTCACTCACTCGCTTGGTGGAACACAGATATGGCATAGACGACAAAACAACCCATTCTAAAGATGGAAATTATCGAAAATTGCGTTTGCACCCAACATTTGGTAGGTGGTGGTGAAGTTTGGGTCTATCTCATAGAGTTGGGGCCATCCAGAGGTATCATGGATGCAAGAGTCTAGCACTGTGGTGAGTGTCGCGACTGGTGGTCTACTGAGGCAATCATTGACACAATTGGTGCTTCCTGTTTTATACTTGATGTTGAGGTGGAATTGCTGCAAGTATGTGGACCACTTTTGATGGCAATCATTCTACAATTTGTCTTGTATCTGCATGAACTGCAGTGGCTTATGATCAGTGTGGATGACTGTTTCCTTCCCAACAATGTAATGTCTCCACTGGCGACAGTCTTGCACAATGGAGTACATTTCTTTTTCGTAAGTAGGGTACTTAAGGACAACATCTGATAGTGTCTCACTATGATAGGCCACAGGGTGGCCGTGCTGAGTGAGAACGGTGCCCACAGCATAGTCTGAAGCATATTTCTCGATCTCAAAGGGTTGTTGTAGGTCTGGTAGTGAACATATTGGGGTTGATCACAAGCGCTACTTCAAATCATTGAACGCTTGTTGTTGGGACTAACCCCATGCAAATTTTGACTTACCACCAACCCTGGTTATTTGGATGAGGGCCCATGCAATATGGGAGAATCCCAACATGAACTTGCAGTAGAAATTGGCAAGGCCTAAGAATATCCAAAGCTCAGTGAGTGTGGTTGGGGCTGGCCAATCACGGATGACTTGGATATTGGTTGGATCCAAATGTACGTCATGTTGATCAATGATGTAGCCCAGGTAATGGACCCTGTCCATACCAAAGGAGCATTTTTCCAAGTTGGCATATAGCTTGTGTTGTTGCAGGGTGTGCAGAACCTGTTGAATATGTTGCAAGTGTTCTTCCCAAGTCTTGTTGTAAATGAGAATGTCATCCAGATACATGACTAAAAAATTATTGGTGAATGGTCACAAAATATCGTCCATCATCCTCATGAAAGTGGTTGGAGCATTTGTCAAACCAAATGGCATGAATGACCATTCAAAAAGGCCTTCCTTTGACTTGAAGGCGGTCTTCCATCCATCTTTTTGTTCTATTGGGACCTGGTGGTAGCTAGACTTCATATCAATCTTACTAAAGTATTTGGCCCCCGTGATTTTATCAAGGAGGTCATTGATTCGGGGAATCGGGTATCAGTTTATGACTATGATTTTATTTAGATCCCAGTAATCAATGCAGAGTCACCAGGTTCCATATTTCTTCTGTCCCAACACGATTGAGCTCTTGCAAGGTGATGAGCTGGGACAAATGTGCTCCTTGTGGAGTAGTTCTTGGATCTGTCTCTTGATCTCCTCATTCTCTAACAAAGAGTGGCGATAGACTGGCCCATTGGGCAGCGGTGCTCCAGGGGTCAGATCAATGGGGTGCTTGACCCGACAGTGCAGAGGTACCCCAGTAGGTGAGGAGAAGATATATGAGTATTCTTCCACAACCTTATCTACTTGCTTCTCCTGTGTGGAGAGTTCGGCCGCAGAGACCCTGGATGTGGCTGTGATATTTTTCTCATTCTGAGAGAGAATCATGAAGAAGACAAACTTCCCCGTCTGAGAGATGACCTTCCTGCATTTCTTAGCAGATATCAAGGAAATGGCACTAGGTGGGATTGCCTCGGGTATCCTATACAATTTCTTGTTCAAAGTAATAATAAAACTACGAAGCCTAGACTCATATATGACATGATGTTTCCATAAATACGGTTGGCCCAAAAGAACATCACGAACTTCGAGAGAAGTAACATCACACAATACCTCATCTTTGAAGGGCTTCATGTCGTACGACAGTCGACACTATTGGTTGACTATTGATTTGTGAAAAAGGTACAAATATCATCCTTATTCTCATGGTTTATGAAATAATCTTAATTGACTTTTCTATTAATTAGGGATAATTAGGATAATAAATGATTAAAATGTCTTCTAGAAATATCATTGAGTAATATTAGATAAATTCTAATATTCGGTTGGAATTGTGTGATTTTGTTGCAGGAATTGTTAAATAATTTCAAACCCAAGATAGTTAATAAGATTTCAAAGATATGAAGACTGTTGAAGGTTGAAGACATGAGGCACAAATCAATTTTGAGAAAGATCGATTCCCTATTTTGTAAACCTTATAAATAGTAAAATCAATCCTGAGGATCTTTCGATCCTCGGGATAGCTTAATTTATCCATATCATTGTAATATATAGGGGGTAATGAATCCTGAAAAGGAAATCTAATAATTTTATCCAAGCATTCATAATTTAGAATTGCTCTATGAAAGAAGTCTTTTGTAAATGTTGTATCAGTCATGGAATTAATAGAAGCTTTTGGCATTTTCACCATTCTTGAATACTGAGTTTCTAGTAGCAGTACTTATGAGGACCGAGGGCCCAGTCTAAAGGAGTTACTGTCTCGATCTGTAATTGTATCAGTTTGATTTTCGTTCTATGATTTAAATCTATTTTGCAATAGTGAATATGAATGCATGAGTGTGTTGATATTTTTATATTGTTTGCTTATGAAATATAGGTGTTTCATCTGAATGTTATCGATTTTTGTTCAAGTTTCCATTGCAGTAGTTTACTTCTTGATAGTTCCTCTCATTTTCATACGCGATGTCCCTTTCGCTTAAATTAGCATTTGTTGTCCCTTTCGATTAGACTACATTTGTTGTTCCTTTCGATTAGACTACATTTGTCGTTCCTTTCGATTAGATTACATTTGTTGTCCCTTTTCATAGATATAATAGTTCACCTTTTATTTTCTATTAAGTTGATTAATAGTTGATAGATTAGTTCTGCAAGTATTTTACTAGATTAGATCATTGCTTCTTAGTAAATGAATTCAA
>SNQJ01S0139006.1:14475-25270 GCA_010110895.2 Picea sitchensis | reverse complement strand
ATAATAATAAAGGAAGGACCTGGCAATTTCTCTGGTGGACGTAGCCCACATTGGGTGAACCACGTAAATCTGTGTCTCTCTTGTATTGTGTGTCTTCTGTGTTTTGTTTCTGCATTTGTTTTATTTTATTGCTCCACGGTCCTATTTTTCTAACAAAGGTGAGTTATATCGAGCATATGTTATCCTCCTCAATCTTGTTAAAATAAAAAGAGGTACTCATCTATCTAGATGGGAGAAAAAATTTGAAGGAAGCAAGCCAAACAATTTTTGAGAACATTACTAGTAACTCTTACAGTTGCCCTTGAACAGGACACTTTGTCTTTGCATACATTTTAATCTGTTGAACCTCTGCACTGAACCAATACTCTGAGTTTCTTTACTCCTTTGGGTCACCCGATGAAAGTCACAGTATCCACTGCATCATCATGTTTTGGTCCATGTCATGTTTCAACTGTTGTGCCTCAGTGTTCAAGGGAAGTATCTTCCTCGAGAGTCAACCATCACAAATATATTGTTTCAATACCCGTGTCAGTCCATGTTCATTTGATCCACCAATTACATCTCTATGTTAGTTTTATGTCATTGATGGGGGATACATCAAGGCCCTCCTTCAACGAGTCTATTCATGTCGACTCCAACACATTATCCAGGAACTAGATTTAGAAACCAGTTAGTACCTTGGGACCTGCATGCCTCAATGGAAAGCCTCCTCGTGTCCGACAGTGGGTTTACATCATTTACCTTTGACCGAATGATTCCACGGATGTTCAAATTCAGCTCAACCATTCACATTCCTTGGAACGTACTAGAGTACCTTGGGAATCATTGACATAAATGGTGATTTCCGTCGCACTTGTTAACGGTTTACCTCATTGACCAGTAATCAAGTGGTTTCTACCATGTTCGACATCAGGACATCTATTCACATGGTTAGATGCATACTACATCAGGATCCGTAAGAAGACCCTGGGTTGAGTCATCACTCTTATATGTACTTTGCCCAGGTTGCAATAGAGTTTCTTTTGAACGTTGACACATATATTTTTACATAGATCTACTTTGTATTGGTCATGGTTATGTCTTGTCGTCTCATAGATCCACTGTGTATTCTTCATGGCTACGATCAGTTCAAGTCATAGGAGTATAGATCCACATTATATCTTCAGTGGCTATAACGTTTTGTCAATATAATTATGGATCTGCAGTGTATTTTATGGCAGCCATACCTTGAAAGTCTTTATCACTCAAGCATAGGTATGCCTACCTTGGGTTTGAAACATGTCATAATATTTTTTTGATGGTTGTGTGCAACTTCTATCAGGTTCTCTGAGTCCATACCCTTTCTTGAAAAAGTATACAAAGTACTTCAGTCATTAGTTTTTGTCTTATAACTTCGCACTTTGGGGGGCAATCTGTTACACATCAAAATTACTCACTTTAATCATGACCTATTGTCATCACGACTAGTGTCGCATTATTGGCCTTAAGTGTCACAAACATCATACTACCATCTTGCCTATGTCGTGTCTCTAACGACATCACAAGGACACTTAAGACACCTTCAAAGACTGGTTTAAGGAAGATAAATCATTTGATGAAGAGTACAAAGCATTTTCCATGAAGAAAACTACTTAAAAATGAATTTTGGAGGGCAGTGCTCCCCTACCCACTGTCAGGGAGTGCTAGTGCTCCATAGCCTTCTTTGGGGGAGCATTGCAATGCTTTGTGCACCCTTTTGGGGGAGCACTATCCTTTTTTGAGAAAATTTTGGACTGTTGAGGGAAATCAGGGAAGAATCCCCTTAATCTCTGGAGTTGGTTGGATTCGAATATGAGGTCAAGGCTTGATATTAGGGAAGATCCACAACTAAAGGAGAAGAATCCTTAACCTATTCCAAGAATATCTTAAGTGGTTAGGCCTCTCCAAGCCTATATAAGGAGGACTCCTCTTGGTAAAATATAGAGAGGCATTGTGAAGTATCAAACTTATGATCTCATAAGGGAGATATCATTGAAGCATCAACATTTTGTGTGTGGATTATTTGATCAAGGGTCTGGACAAAGAGAAATTGGTGAAGTTGTTACACCTACATCCATGGCTATAAGAATCTCACTTTGTTTTCATTAAGATAAATATATGCTTGGAATGTTTCCTTTAAAGTTTGTGTACATTTCATGAACTTGTTTCTTTCATAGATCCATTATGAATCTAATCATGGTAGAGTAGGAAGTATCGTTGTTGTTTCTCAATGTATTTCAGGACCTTTTGAAGAACTTGGAGATCAATATCAGCCTGGATCGAGCAAGGACAAATGTCGGTAAAAGGTATTTACCCTTCTTCCTTCTTCTTATTTGAATAGTTTAGCTTCATGCAAAGGAAAGTCAGTGTCCACAATAGTACTTTTCTGTCTTGGTCATAGGGGTCTAGTATCCAAGAGGAAATACACTTGTCTGCGGGGGGATTATCCTGTAACACCTACCTCCATCTGATGTATAGAGGTCACTTGGGTACTTAGAATTTTGTGTGAAGTGTGCATGACTAAGAAGAAAGAACCTGAAAAAACAAAACCCCCACCAAAAACTAAAAACGCCCAGGGCCCTGTGGCCCCTGGAAGAAGCACTTTCATAGACGAAATCATCCTAAAAGTTGAATCTCAAGATTCGGTTGGACCCAGGAGAGGTTCTACTCAAATCCCCTAGGCAACAAATTCACCAATTGCATCCCATCCTAAGGTTCATAGTGGAACTAAAGGGACTAAACAAAGTTTTCAAAATACAGATCTTCCACCTCTTAGCCCTTTTGACAAGGGGAACTCTTGTAATCTAGAGGAAGGATAAGGGGAGACCAGCGGGGTTGCTAAGGAAAAACCATCACCACCACCTGGTCCTGGATCTCCTGTGATAGGAGAAGCTATACCTGAAATCCCAAATAGAGGTAGTGCGATTAAATTCCCTAGGGGATCAAGTAACCAATCACCTCAAATAGAACACCCAGGCCAAGAAATTCTTGAAGATTATTGGCATATTTTCAACCAAATGGTGCAACCAAATCAACCACGAGCCCAGACCTCCACTTTGGAGTACCCGATAGTCAATCCAGTTGCTAATTTCCCCATGAAAGAAATCCCATTACAAAATCTTCCAACCTTTCATGGATTAATTTTAGAAGACCCTGATGCGTTCTTATTTGAGTTTGATGTCCTGTGTAGGGGATATGACTACACCTCTGAACCCTAGAAACTAAATTTTTTCCCTTCTACCTTGAAAGGAGCAGCTTTACGCTGGTTTATGGGATTAGGAGGGGGAACTATAAACTCATGGGATGAAATGAAACAAGCCTTCTTAACGAAACATTAGGATTATTGTAGAACCAGAGATCTAAAAGATGAAAATTTTCAAATGACTGCAAAGGAAAACGAGACATTAGAAGAATATGTTGAAAGGTTTCAATAAAATATATAAATATCTCCTTATGGCACATTCCCAAGTGAGGTACTCAAAGCCACCTTGATAAAAGGAATGAAGGAAGAATGGGTAGAAACACTGAATTTAATGGGAAGGGTGATATTTATCAAGAAACTTATGATAACATTGTCCAATTGTGCATTAGGTGCTCGTGTAGAAGTACATGGACCAGATCAGGGATGCAGGCTCCCCTCATTAGAAGTAGAAATATTACCAACGAGGGTGTTACCCGAGCAAAAGTCGGTAATCTCTAAGAAAATTTCAAAACTGATATTCTGAGCACTCTGACTACACAATTGGATGTCTTGTAGGCTAAACGGAAACAGGTAGACGCAGAAGAGTCCTTGGCCATATTTTTCCACCGATGCAAAACGAAACATGGTCCAAGGAAATGTCCTTTGGATGTGGTTCGGGTGTGTGTTATATGTGATAAATACCACGCAACAAATAATTGTCCATCGCTCCCGAGATTAAAATTTGTCTTCAAAGAGGCAAAAGAGGAAATAGAACCAGTATATTTGATAGCCCAGCATCGCCAATGGCAGGCTCTTCCCCAAGGTACACTACAAGATCCTTCCTCTTTCTTTTCTGGGCAGTATAATCAGCAGCAAAATTCTGGAAACACATTCCAAGGTCAACCATTTTCTAACCCCACCTAGAAGTCCCATTAATATCCAGCTGCAAATCCTACTTGGCCAAATCAACCAATTGCAAATCCCCCTTGGCTAAATCAACCTGCTACAAATCCTACCTAGCCTAACTCGCAATACCCTACCTCATCTTGGCAGAATCCAATTAATAACCCCTATCCTTCACAGTGGTCCAACACGGCTGCCCAAAACCCCAATTGGAACCCAAATTGGCAGCACCCCATGGGAATCACCAATCAACCCATGGGGATGACCCCTCAAACTCAATCCACTTTTCAAGCTCCACTACAACTACCCCAGAATCCTCAACTACAATTGCACCCTCAATTACCAGCTCAACCCCACCCAAATCCCAATAAAAGACCAACCCAGCTTATGCAGATTATTGAGAATGTGGACAGGGAAATAAACTATGTAGGGTGCAATGAACTTCAATTGAGGTCAGGGTGCATAATTGATCCTGAAGGGAGTAACATTCACCAAGAGCATGCGAATCAAACTAATGTACAACCAACAATAACACCTTCGACTGTGGTCATAACGGAAGAAATAAAGCCGGAACGAAACACAGTCGAGCAACAGAATCCCGATGAGGATGTAACTCCTCCTCCCCCGTTCCCCGAAAGACTGATGATATAAAAACCAGTCCTGTATCCTAACTTTGACATCATAGAGGAACTAAGGAATCTATATGTTAAGATCCCACTCTTGCAGGCTCTGTAAGACATCCCAATTTATGCAAAGACAATTAAGGAATTATGTGGGAAGAAACCTATCAGGAAAGTTAAAAATTCATCATCAACTTTTCACGTGGTAGGTGACTTGTCTGATCTCATCCTAGGAATACAGGAACCGGTAAAATATGCAGACCCAATGAATCCCATTGTAACAATTCATATAGAGGGTTGTTCTTTTCCAAATACACTAGTGGATTTGGGGGCAACCATTAATATCTTTACCATCGAAACTTGCAACATCTTGGATTTCACTTCATTTGAACCTAATCCAATTATGTTACAATTGGTTGATCGATCAGTGGTAAAACCAGTAGGTACATTACAGGATATCTCAATTTCAGTCGACTCTTGGGAGTATCCAAGTGATTTCCTCATTATCAACCCAAGAAGTGGACTCGATGGAAATCCATTAATACTGGGGATACCATGACTCGCAACATTGGATGCATACATAGGATGTCACATGGGCAACATGACCATTGCTAGAGGAGGTGCCACAAAGAATCACATCCTGTATCCTCCAACTAAACCAAGCCTGTCCATTGTGCATCAGCAGTTTCCACCACCTAGATACCCAGAAAAATATCTACAAACCCCTCTCACAATGGAAGAAGTTCTGGGAGTCAAGAATCAACTAGAAGATGATGTGATCAACAACTTCATTAATAGCCCAACTGTTGTAAGTAACCTGACATGCCAAATGTTAAAGGTTGTGTTATATAATGAGGCACAGGGAGATCCGCTGGAAGAATTGATGGAACAATAGATCCCCACTATCGTTGTTCATAACAGAAAACCAGTTGAGATTGCACCAAGGAGGGTTCTGAATATTAATGCTAATCTAAATGAGCAACAACAACACAAGTTGATTCATATCCTTTCTAAGTATCATCAGGCTTTTGTGTGGGAGTATTTTGACATGAAGTTCATTGATCCACAACTCAACACACATCATATTTATATTGAGAAAGATCCCCAACCCATTTGACAACCCCAAAGAAGATTGAATCCTCACCTTAGGGACATTGTTAAAGAAGAATTATAGAAATTCCTAGATGTAGATTTTATATATCCTATTTCAGACAGTCAGTGGGTCTCCCCACTAGTGATTGTTCCCAAAAAGAAAGGGAAATGGATAATCTGTGTAGACTACAGATAAGTCAACAAGGCTACCCAAAAGGACCACTTCCCCCTACCTTTTATCGATCAGGTCCTTGATACTTTAGCAGGGAAGAAGTTTTTATCCTTCCTAGATGGTTCTAGTGGCTATAATCAGATCGAGATTGCCCCGAAAGATCAATATAAGACTACATTCACATGTCCTTGGGGTACCTTTTCATACAGAGTGTTTCCCTTTGGATTATGTAATGCTCCAGCCACATTCTAGAGGGCCATTCTGAGCATATTTTCTAATTTGATTAATGAAGGGATTGAGGTTTACATGGACGATTTCACCCCTTATGGAAATGATTTTGATCAAGCTCCAAGCAATTTGGATAAGGTACTGGAACGATGCATTGCTACCAAATTATGTTTGAGTCATGAAAAATGTCATATGATGATGATTGAAGGTGTGGTACTAGGGAATTATACTTCTGTAGATGGAATAAGGGTAGACCCAACAAAAATTGAGGTAATCCTTAACCTGCCTACACCACATACACAAATTGAGGTATGTAGTTTCCTTGGCTCTTTAGGATACTATCGCAGATTCATGGAAAATTTTGCAAAGACCGTTGCACCTTTAAATTCTTTAACTGGTAATGTAGAATTTCAATGGTCTAATAAGTGTAATGTGGCATTCATAGGACTTAAAAAGTTGATTTCAACAGCACCAGTGCTGAGAGGACCGAACTGGAAAATACCATTCCACATCTCGACTGATGCATCAGATACTACCATAGGCGTTGTCCGTGGATAGGAAGAATACAAGAAACCTTATGCTATCTATTTTATTAGAAAAAATCTTACTCTCGCTGAATTAAATTATACAGTAACAGAAAAAGAATTTTTAGTCGTTATACATGCTATTAATAAATTTCGTCACTATATAACAGGCTATCCAGTTATTTGGTATACTGATTATTTTGCTATTAGATATTTATCTAATAAACCTATTACTAATGGACGGGTTACTCGGTGGTTATTACTATTGCAGGAATTTGACATCACCATCAAGGATCAACCCGGAAGAGAAAATCTTGTTGCAGACTTCCTGTCTCACGTACCCAAAATAGATGATTCTTTGACAGTTGAAGACCAATTTCCAGACGAACATCTGTTTGTTGTCACTATTAAGACACCTTGGTATGGTGATGTGGAAAATTATTTGGCAGCTGGGAAACTACCAGCACACCTATCATCAAGGGAAAGAAAACTGATCATCCAACGCAGTGCATGATTCACCTGGATTGGTGGATATATTTTCCACACAGGGGCTGATCTCCAGATCCGAAGATGTGTGAGAGATGACGAAATATATGACATACTGAAGGCAAGTCATGATGAGCCCTGCAGCGGAAATTTTGCAGACCGTAGGACTGGGCATAAGATCTTACAAATGGGATGTTATTGGCCCTCAATATTTAAAGACTCAAAGAAATATATCTAGGCCTGCGACAACTTTCAAAGGATGGGTCGACCAGGCCAAACTGATGAAATTCCCCTGCAAACACAAGTAGTCACAAAACCTTTCGAGAGATGGGCACTGGACTTCGTTGGCCCCTTCAACTCGAAGTCAAATCAGAAGGCCTATATATTAGTGGTGACAGACTACATGACCAAATGGGTAGAGGCAAAGGCCTTGTCAAACACAACAAAGGAAGTAGTCATTAAATTTATTTTCAAATTGTTGTTATGCTATGGATTACCCAGAGAAGTACTCATTAACGGAGGGTCGCAATTTACATCTCATAGAATCATGACCACCTTGAATAATTATCATATTACACATATGGTTACTTCTCCATACCACCCATAGGAAAACTGACAAGTAGAAAGCACCAATAAATTCTTGGAGGCAATTTTGACAAAAATAGTCTCAGTAAACCGTCAGAATTGGGAAACCGAGCTTCTGAATGACTTATGGGCTTATCGTACAATGTGGTGTAACACCACTGGCTACTCTCCTTATAATTTAGTCTATGGTAAAGAACCTATCTTTCTAATTGAGTTGAGATCAAAACTCTAAGGATGGCCCAGGAGATTGGACTAGATCTTACAGAGGCACATAAACAACACCTATAGTAGCTCAATGAGTTGGACGAAGCATGCCTATTCGCCCTGGAGTGCACAGTTGTTATTCAGCAACTGAGAGATAACTGGCATGATAAACATATCAAGAAGAAATCATTCCAAAAAGGTGATTGGGCGCTTCTCTATGCTTCCAAATTTCAGGATTTTCTAGAAAATTACAAACAAGGTGGCTGGGACCATATGAAATCAATGAAGTTCACAATAATGGAACTTTCACTTTAATTACCATTGATGGGTCTAGTTCTCCTTTATGGTAAATGGACATCGGCTACGACTCTACCATCAGTCGCCTTCAAAAGAATCTTTCTGCCAAGAAGTAAGTAAGGACCCTACTGTTTAGATTCTAGCTGGCTAGGAAGGTAACCCAACAACTTCAACTTCATAAATGATGATTTTTATCATCACTGTACATATTGTATATAGCTTTCTTTACAACATTTGATTGAGTTTTTACTTTTTACTTTTTTTAGGAAATTCACTTGAGAGAATAAGAACTAGAAAAAACGACTATAATGAATATAATTAGCACTCTTTTCTATTCCTTTCTCCTACCTCACTTTGTAAAAATCATCAAATATAAACCTTGTTTTCACAAAATATGAATATGTTATGTTCTGCAACAAAAATCAGGCAACTATAATAAAAGACTAAAGCTAACAAACCATCCTGTGATTTGATTATTGAATAAACCTACCCATAAATATTGAATGAATTTAGTTGATGACTAATCAATCCTAGATTCACTAAAACATAAATGTATGCGGGAGGTTTACAATCACTTAAAAGGTCAAAAAAATTTGTTGCCACCCATTCGAATGGAACAACTATAGTTCCCTTCGTGCGATTTTTTTTCCTTTTGCGCAGAGTTATCGTTCATTCGAATGAAACAACTATCGTTCCCTTTGTGTGATTGTTGTTCCCTTTGGGTGGAGTTTCCGTTCATTCGAATGGAACAACTGTCGTTCCCTTTGTGCGATGGTTGTTCCCTTTGCGTACAATTGTCGTTCATTCGAATGAAACAACTGTCGTTCCCTTTATGCGATGGTTGTTCCCTGTGCATGCAATTGTCATTCATTTGAAAGTAACGATTGTCATTCCTTCTGTTACGCTACTGCTCCCTTTATAAATTTATGTTGTTCCTTTTTCAAATATCGTTGTTCATTCGAAAGGAACAGCTGATGTTCCTTCTACGTTTTTATTCCTGCTCCTTTTTCTCAAAAGTCACGATTCTGTGTGAACAACGCATACCATTATTACATCAGTCACCCCTCTAGGTATGAACTTCACCAATTCATTTTCATCAGCACTAGTTCTGATTTGTCATTTTGTGTGGATCATTTAACATACTTTAGCGAACTACTTTTGGATTAATTTCTCTGAATCATCTTTAAAATTGTTCACAACTCATCAACCACCATAATTTGTTTCTTTCCCCTNGAGGTGACCGCAAGGGGAAGTGCGACATCTATGGGACCTAATGGTTAGAATACCAACCCCACCTGAAAGGGGATGTGGCCAGTTGAAATATTCAAGGCTCAGTTGCAGCTATGATGGACATAGGGAATACTCCCATCCCATGTGCAAGGGTGCTTGGAATTATACATGCGTGGAATATTCACAATCATTTGATTTACGACCTCAGTTTGGCCATCTGTCTGGGGGTGGAAGGATGTGGATTTGGTGAGCTTGGTGTACAACAGTGACCAGAGGCTTGACCAGAATGTGTTGATAAATCGAGTGTCCCAATATGAGACAATGGTTTGTGGAATTCCAAACTGTACCCGGACTTGTTCAAAGAAGATCTTGGCAATGACTTTTGCTGTGATGCTCTTCTTGTAGGTAACCAAAATCGTCGTCTTAGAAAAGTGATCAACAACCACAAAAACACAGTCATTTCCCCACTTGGTGGATGGGAGGCCCGACATGTAGACTGATGTAGTCCTTTGAGATGGATTCACATGGTCTGTCAGGAGTAGGAAGAGGGGTGTAGAGGCCTTGTTTCTTAGTGGCCAGTTTGGCAATAATGCAGGCAGTGCAGGACCTGATATACTTGATGACCTCCTTTCGAAGTTTTGGCCAGTAGAAATGTTTTTGTAGCATCACCACTATCTTTTTTATGCTAAAGTGTCCTGACAACCGACATAATTGGGCTTCCCAGATCATCTTTTCTCACTCGCTTGATGGAACAAAGATATGGCCCAGATGACACAACAACCCATCCTGAAGATAGAAATTATTGACAACTACGTTGCACCGAAAATTTGGTAGGTGGTGGCGAAGTGCAGGTATGTCTCATAGAGTTGGGGCCATCCAAGGGTCTCATGGTCGCAAGAGTCTATCACCGTGGTGAGTTCCGCGATTGGCGGTCTACTGAGGCAATCAACGACGCGGTTGGTGCTTCATGTTTTATACTTGATATTGAGGTGGAATTGTTGTAAGTATGTGGACCACTTTTGATGGTGGTCATTCTGTAATTTTCCTTGTGTCTGCATGAACTGCAGTGGATTATGATTAGTGTGGATGATTGTCTCCTTCCCAAGAATGTAATGTATCCATTGGCGGTAGGCTTGCACAATGGAGTGCATTTCTTTTTCATAAGTAGGGTACTTACGAAAAACATATGATAGTGTCTCACTATTATAGGCCAGGGGGTGGCCGTGATGAGTGAGAACGATGCCCACAACATAGT
>SNQJ01S0139004.1:27750-39546 GCA_010110895.2 Picea sitchensis | reverse complement strand
ATTTAAAACATTACGAGAAGACCTCCTGCAAAGGAGCTATTGTTTTCATGCCTACAACAACTAAGCCTTTTTAAGTGTAATTATTTTCAATGTATGAGTGTTTACTTGATGATCTTGATTGTTGATAGGTTTTGTGAAACATCTTGAGAGGACCTCTTGTAAGGGAGCTAGTGTTTTCTTTCCTACAACAACTAAGTCTTATTAAGTGGAATGAAAGAGTTAGGATTTGATTGAATTTTTTTAGATTAGAGTTAGATGCCTACTCCTACATATATTTTGCTGGCATCATCACAAGCTTACGAGCATCCCTGGTTGATAATTAAATGAAAGCAATTTAATCAATTGAATTTCCCAACACTAATGATGAAAATAACTATATTTTTACAAACAATTAGTTTTATGGATATCTAAAATAACTATCTTTTAGATTAATTGTGGTTAACCAAGGTAAGGAAAGGAAATGTAAGGCAAGGAATTGAAATTCAAGGAAATGCAAGGCATGGAATGGAAAGGAAAGGCCTAACATGACATGGAAATTCAAGGAAAGGCATGGCATGTAAATTCAAGGTAAGGAAACACATGGTATGACAAATCAAGGCACAACATAGCATGGCATGGCATGGTAAGGAAAGACAACACATGGAAATCCATGGGAAGACAATGCATGGCATGGAAATAAAAGGCATGGGATGGAATGGCATGACATGGAAAGGATAGGCATTTCAAGGCATGGCATGGAAAGGCAAAGCATGACATGGCATGGAAAGGCATGGCATGACATCACATCACAAGGAAAGGCATGGCATGGCATAGCAAGAAAATACATGGAAAGGCATGGCATGGAATGACAAGGAAATGAATGGCTTGGAAAGGCAAGGCAAAGCATGGCAAGGAAATGAATGGAAAGGAATATCATGGAAAGGAAAGACAAGTAAAGGTGAGGAAAGTCAAGGCTTGGGAAGGAGGGTCAAGAAATGGAAAGGAAAGGAAAGGAAAGGAATGGCATGGAATGACATGGAAAGGAAAGGAAATGCAAGGAAGGAAAGGCATGACAAGTAATGACATGGCAAGGCAAGGAAATTAGGAAAGTTAAGGCAAAGCTTGGAAATGAAATGGAAAGCATGGCATGGAATGGCCTGACAAGGAAAGGAAAGGAAATACAAGGCATGGCAAGGCAACACATGGCAAGGAAAGGCATGGAATGGAAAGGAAATGAAAGGAAAAGGAAGGCAAACCATGGAAATGAAAGGCAAGGAAATACAAGTCATTGCACGACATGAAAAGGAAAGTTATGGCATGGAAAGATGAGGCATGAGATGGAATGAAATAGCATGGAAAGGAAAGGCATGGCAAGGAAATTCATGGAAAGGAATGAAATTGCAAGGCAAGGCATGGAAAGGAAAGGCATGGAAAGGCATGGCATGAAAAGGAAATGCATGGAATGGCATGGCATGACATGGCATTGCATGGCATGACATGGCATGGCAAGGAAATACATTGCATGGAAAGGAAAATCATGGCATGGAAAGGCATGGCAAGACAAGCAATGGCTTGGAAAGGCAAGGCAAGGCAAGGCTTGGAATGGCATAGAAATCCATGGAAAGGTATGACATGACATGGAATGGAATATCAAGGCGATTCAAGGCATGGTATGGAAATGCATGACATGGCATGAAAAGGAAAGATAATGCATGGAATGGCATGGCGTGGCATGTAAAGGCAAGGCAAGGCATGGCATGGCAAGGCAAGGCAAGTGCCAGGCTGCTATATTAAAGATTTTAATTACCTGAAAACACTGAATTGTCAAACCATGGTAAGTGAACTTAGAGCTGCTACACTGTATGTGCTGGTAAGATTCCAATTCCTATCTAAAGGTTATTCTGAGAAGAAAACACAAACTCACTCTTAAAAACTAAACCCTAATGATTATCTTGAAATTAATCATCTCTTGTTTAATTCATCAAAGGAAAACAGTTATGTGCTTAAGTACAGGTACTTCTATTTCTGATCCAATGTGATCTCCCAAGACTATCTACCATTAGCTTAAACATCTAATCATCATCATTTCTATCTAATCCATAAAAGAAAGATCATTTTCGAAAACCTTTTAATCTAAACATCAAAAATAGTTCTGAATCTATCCACAGATAGAATAAATAAATGTCCTATTTATCCTACTGGTACTGGAAGATTCCTTTAATCCGATTGTAACCTAACTACCCTAACAAAACAGAATAAATCTAAACTCGTACTCCTTTTGAGTCATGATCAAATTTAAAACTACAAACAGACTATAAGTTGACTATCCAACAGAACATAGTAAGCTAACTATCCTAATCAAGACAGAGTAAATCTAAACTCGCATTCTGTTTAAATCATGTTCAGATTGAAGATTGGAAACAGAGAAAATCTAGTTCATTCTTTAAGTTCTACAGGAATAAATAATGCATTCAACATTCATCAATATATGAGATGTTATCACACTGGAAATGATCCAATCCGAAGAATGGTTAAGCAAGAATCTAACAAAGTAATTCCCAAACTCAAATAAACTAACTTACATGTAGATTATAAAATATTGAGATAAACTAACTCTACTAAGGAAAAGAGACAATGACTTGAACCTGTTGGTGGGCCCAACCAAGAGGTGCAATCGCCAAAAATGAAACCAGAGCTACTCAAATCATTCCATGCAAAAACTGTTCATACTTCAAGCTCCATAATTCATAAATCGACTCAAATCATTTAACAACAAATAACATAACGCATAGAAGATTTGTATTATCAAAAATCATATCACATAGCACATTGTAACCAACGTTTCTTGAGAGCGATCCTCTGTTTATATAGATCCTATCCAAAGTAGTTTTAAACAAAGGTGCATTAATCTAAACGGATCTCAGATCCGAAAATGACTCATAGTCAGTTGAAACGAACTTCACAACTTCATGACACATAGTATCAACTTCATAAAGCATTCTAATAAGTCGGTTCTACAATCTCTCCCTGAGTAAGCATATTGAGTTATGACTTAATCTATCATATGAATCAGACTGTTAATCCACTCTGGCCATGTCGTGCAAGACTTCGACATCTTCTTTGGTATCTCCACTAAGTGCGAGCTAGTACCTGGTACTGGTAAGTTCTGTTTCAAAGGAACAGTACCTAACTCATGCCACATTAGTATCAACATTAGTTTAAAATATCAAAATACATTAAAAATAACTTGAATCATAAGAATACCTTGAATAGCCCCATTTAGTTGTAAAAGGATGTCAAATGTGTCATGGTAAGGCCAGAAGGAAATGATACTAGATATGAAAATGGAGGTCTTTTGACATGATATAAGCAAAAATATAGTCAAAACTGGAGACTGGCATTCCCCCAAACTGAAGTCTTTGCCTGTCCTCAGAAAACAAAAAGTCAAAAACTGAGATTCATCAGAGTGTTGCAGCAGCTGCAACCAACATTTGCAATTTCTCATGTTTCTTCATGCTTCTGATTTCCTTCTTAAGGACTCAATTAATGATGATGTGCTTCCTGGAAATCTTCTGCAGTCTCCTGTTCCTCTGGAAAAGACCTTTATTCTTTCGTTTTAATCGTTCAATCTTGGACAACAAATGAGTTTTCCTGAGTTTCATAAGTTCATTTTCTGTTTTGATGTGCCGATCCAATATGGTGTATTCATGTAACTTCTCTTTCAACCTGTGAGTCCTGCTTTCTAATCTGGCTACCATTGGTCTCAAGGATTTACTGGAGGAAATTTCACAGTAATATTCAAATGTTTTACCATGTCCTTGTTCTGTTTGAGGACTGGACGCGTGAGTGAACTCATCTGGTCTTTGATCATGGGTGTCGACTGGACTAGGTTCAGGACTAAACTTGTCATATACTTGAACAGGATTGTTGACTGGGATGAGTTCAAGAGTAGGATCGTCATACACTTGATCAGGGTTGTCGACTGGGCTGAGTTCATGAGTAAACTCTTTATACACCTGAGCAGGGGTATCTGCTGGCATTTGAATTGGCTTGTCCTGCTCAATTTCTTTGGGTGCATTAGCTTGTCGATTGACTTTACGGACTTTTCGAATCAGTTGGGAAAGAGTCCAAGTCATTTCAGAGGACTCTGGAGCCTCCTCATGATCATCCACACTTTTTAATCTTTCCTGTGGTGGGTAACTGGGCATAGAGTTATCCATACCTGACAATGTGCATGTGCATTTTCATTTGGTATTTCTCCTAGGTTTGTCAGTTAATCCTTCCAGTTGTTCCACATCAATAATATTCATAGCAGTTGGAGGAGAAATCGGAATTTCAACATTCGCTTCTGTAGGAACAGTGTTTTCCACTCTGTCATGATTAGTTTCCACACCATCGGAACCATGGACATCAAATGAATGTTCTATACCAGGATTATCATCACTGGCTTCAATTGTGCAGTCTGGTGTATTCTTAGGGTCATCACAGATTTTGGTCAGGGTTTGAACACCCTTTTTCTTAGAGTTCGGCTTCTTCTGTGGAGGAGTGGACTTAACATTTTTATCTCTAGATTTGTCAGAGGCTAGGGTTCTTACAGCGAACATATCCCAAGTTTCTTGTTTGTGGGACAACGCAGACTTAATCAATATCTTGACAAGACCAAAATGAAATAAACTACCTCTAAAATCTTTGGCCTTGCGGACTTGTTCTGCCATTTTCTTTAAACTCTTCAACAGAAAATAGGGTATGTTCATCAAATGGTTACCTTTGAAATGTAGCAGGAGTCGGGCATGACATGGAAACACGATCATATATCGTCCTTCGCAAGTGAGGTAGCGTTGGAGGATAGCTAGCAACTGAGCCCATTTTGGTTCTAACCATGACCTTGATGTGCCCTCTGACCATTGTAATTTCCGGTACTGTGGTTGCAGAAGATGCATGCAGAGCTTCTTGTCGATGGGCTGACCCTTCGTCCATTTCTGACCAGTGTTGGGTAATTGAATTGCTTCAGAGATGAATTTTTCTGTGGATTCAAATTCTAGTTCGCCCACCTTAGCTAGTCCACCATGAAAACGGAGAGCGAACTGAAGCGTAATTGAATCATCATACCCATCGAATTTCTTGAAAAATGGCTCACATCCAGCTTTCTGAAAAATGTGTTTGGTGGCTTCATACTCAGGAAGGGCCTCCAAGTCTACAAAGGTCTCAGGTTCGTGACGATTTGCCACCATAATTTCACTCGGTATCACAGGAAAGGTCCACAGGTGAGCAGCAGAATTAGATGAGGGCAACAGAGGAATAGAGTATGATGTGTGAAGTAGTCGTGAGAGGAATCATAGAAGAACGTTTGAATTGTCGTGAGGATCGATAGCATGTAAGGAAATGATGATGGTCGTACACGCTTGCAGAATATTATCATATATCAATCGTGTCGAACTCAGCCAAGATAATGTAGTGCATTTCCATGATATGAAATGTCGAGGCGGATTGGTTTATTAGGTACAGAGTATAGGTATAATGAAACATTATGGAGTAACGAGGCATTCCCAGTTCAAATTATTAATATGTAATTTAATACATTAAACCAACATGAAACTAAGCGTACCTAAATTAGATTACCTATCCCCTTGTTATGCATTTCTTACTATAGAGACCTTTGAAGTCAAGTCTGTATCTGGAGAGCGCAAAAATTGTAATTTGAATTTGTATTTATTATAACCACTGTAGCTGATGGATTATGTGTTGGCACTGACTGGTACTGATGAAATAACCCGAAATCTGCAGAGAAATTTGAACCAATAATATCTTGCTGAGAAAAAGACTTTATGTTTATGAAAGCAAATTATATGATGATTATCCCTGAACCTGAATTTTGCTCATTCCTGAAAGGGATCAATTAAAATCATGTCTTCAACAGCTTCAAAGCTTTAACCCATGGTACAATTCTTATTTGTGTGAGTAAATTTTCTAGAGTCGAACACAAAAAGAAATCATTGGATTACCGGCCATTAATGAATGTCGTTAACCAATGTGAGATGACCCACCAGTGATTTCAATGGGCCTCAAGGTACCTATAGTACATCCTAACAGGTACGAATAAATGTCTTGGTGTTGAGTCACCTGTAGGATCTATCAACCAAGAGACATTGATGTATTCCCATGGTTGTTAGCAAGGAGATCTGCCATTGAGGCATGCAGAGTCCAGTGTACTCAATAGTATCTAATATCTACTCCAGATAAGGTGTTGGTGTCGATGGAGTGAGATTTGTTAGAAGGTGGGCCTTAACGTATTCCACATCATCCAACGCGAGTGCAGATAGAAATCTTGCAAACATAATTTTTGGAACAGTAATCACTTACTTGTGGATTTTATGAGCCCAAGTTAGTATATGCTCATTGCTTTCTCATGTTTTGAGAGTCTGAGAAAATGCTAAAAGAAAACTCTAGGGGGGTTTCTTTCCCATCATAATTCATCAGGCCTGGTAAAGAATAATCCTTTCCCTGATAAATGCCCCTTTCATACTTTAATGAGCAGTCAAAGGGAGCAAAACAAGCTCAAATTTATTCATTTCAAAACAAGTCAGTGTATATTGATAAGAAGATTTCATGAAATAAAATGGTCTTACCTTCTTACCTGTTGCGAGAGAGTGATGAAGTTCAATTCTGTACTTTCTTTGAAAAACCTGTAAAACTGAAGACAATATATCAACATATCCAAAAAACAAAAATGTTTTTTTTTTATATATATTTTTTATTATTTGATTTTTTTATTTTCTGGTAAAATTTTATTATTTACAAAATCTTAAAACAGCATAAATGATCAAGGATTAGCAGGAGGAGAAGACTCTTCTCCCACTATCTTTATTTTTGTTTGTTTGGCAATTTCCTGTAGAAAATCATCTTTTGACAAGGGTTTTTTATACACTTTTAATCGATGTCCATTTACTACAAAGGAATTCTGAGAGTCATCTATGGTATTGATTCTGACAAAACCATTATCAAAAACAGTTTCTACTTCATAAGGTCCCAACCACCTTGTTGTAAGTTTCCCTTTGAAAGTTTTGTATTTGGAATCGAAAAGCAATGCCCAATCCCCTGGTTGAAAATGCTTTTTCTTAATGTATTTATAATGCCATTTGCTACATTGATTTTGTACAAGGATAGTTCTTTGAAGAGCATGTTGCCTAATTTCTCTCAATTCATTTAGTTGCATGACTCTCTGTTTTTGTGCCTCATCCAAATTCAACCCCAACTCTGCTTCTAGGCGGAAGGTATGAATCTGAAATTCTATGGGGAGGAGAATTTTCTTGCCAAATACCAATTCATAAGGGGTATGACCAATGGTATTTCTCCATGTAGTCTGGTATGCCCATAAAGCCTCTGGAATTCTATCCGCCCAATCTTTGTGATGTAAATGTATTGTCTTGATTAGAATAGCTTCTAGAACTTTATTCGTGGATTCCACTTGCCCATTAGCTTGTGGATGGTATGGGGAAGACTTATAGTGTTTTATCCCATATTTATCTGTGAGTTCTTTCATTAACTTAGAAGTAAATTGGGCACCTTGATCAGTAACAATCTCTCGTGGAACACCAAAGTGGGTAAAGATATCTTCATAAATAAATTCAACCACCGATTTCTCAGTTGCTTGATATAAGGATTTTGCCTCTACCCACTTGGTCACAAAATCTGTGCAAACCAAGATGTACTTCTTCTTCCTCGACATTGGGGAAATCGGTCCTACAAAATCAAGTTCCCATTTATCAAATGGTTCAATCACAACCTGCGGTCGTAAGGGCATCTCGTCTGCTATGGTAGCTCTTCCCATCCTTTGACAACTATCACAGCTTCTCACATATTTTGTTGCATCCTTAAACAGTGTCGGCCAATAGTATCCTGATTGTAAGACATTATATGTCGTTGTCTTATCAGAGAAATGTCCTCCACATGGACCATCATGACAGGCCTGAAGGATATCAGGAATCTCGTCTTCCTGGAAACATCTCCTAATGATCGTATCATGACTTGTGAAGAAAAGATCACTTCCTACCCAAGAGTAGTAAGCACCTTGTTGAATAATTCTTTTCTTTTGTGGTGGTGACAAATGAGCTGGTAATCTTCCTGTAGCTAAGTAATTTGTTGTATCTACAAACCAAGGGGTCTTAACAACTACTGCAAACAGATGTTCAGCAAGGAAATTATCATTCACTGGGATGTTAGTACTATCTTGAGGAATACGAGAAAGAAAATCCGCAACTACATTATCTTTCCCTAGCCGATAAACTATAGTGATGTTAAATTCTTGAAGCAGCAAAAACCATCGCGTGATTCTTCCAGTAGTAACTGGTTTGTTCATCAAAAATCTGATAGAAGAATGGTCTCTATGTACAAAAACCTCATATCCAGTGATGTAATGACGAAATTTGTTAATGGCATGAACTACTGCTAAAAACTCCTTCTATGTTACAGTGTAGTTCAATTCAGGAGGAGTAAGGTTTTTTCTAGTGAAGTAAATTGCATAGTTTTGTTGGTTTTCTTTTTGTCTAAGCACTCCTCCTAAAGCAGTGTCTGAGGCATCAGTTGAAATATGGAAAGGAAGAGACCAATTTGGTCCTCTTAGAATAGGTGCCATGGACAATTTTGCTTTCAAATTCTCAAAAGCATTCTGACAATTGGTATCCCAACAAAATTCTGCATCTTTTGCTAACATTTTAAACATGGGGCTAGCTATCTTTGTAAAGTTTTCAATAAATCGACGATAATATCCAGCATGTCCCAAAAAACTTCTCACATCTTTTTGGGTTTTTGGAGAGGAAAGTTTAACTATCACTTCAATTTTGGCTGGATCAACTTTAATTCCTTCTGCAGACAAATGATGACCCAACACTATTCCCTCAGTTAATAGCATTTTACATTTTTCGTGACTAAGGGATAAATTTGATTCCTGACCACAAATCAAGACTTTCTCAAGATTACTTAAGGCTTCTTCGAAAGTGTTACCATAAATAGTAAAATCGTCCATGTATACTTCCACACAATCATGAATTAAGTCAACAAAGATCCCAAGGATTGCTCTCTGAAATGTAGCAGGAGCATTGCATAGTCCAAAAGGTAGCACTTTATAAGCATAAGTGCCCCAAGGACATGTAAATGTTGTTTTGTCCTAGTCTTCAGGAGCAATTTGAATCTGATTGTATCCACTATATCCATCGAGAAAGGAAAAGTATATTTTTCCAGCCAAGGTATCCAAAACCTGATCTATAAAGGGTAAGGGAAAGTAATCCTTCAAGGTTTCCTTGTTCAACTCCCTAAAGTCTACACACATTCTCCATTTCCCTGTCATTTTCTTAGGTACCACAACAAGAGGTGAAACCCACTTGCTGTCAGAAATTGGATAAATGAATCCAACGTTTAATAATTTATGTAATTCTTGTTTCACAAAGTCTTTTAGGATTGGATTCATACGCCTTTATGGTTGTATTACTGGGGTTATCCTTGGTTGGATATAGATGTGGTGAATGCAGGTGTCAGGATGCACTCCTCTCATATCAGTGTATTCCCATGCAAATGCCCCTGACTGTTCTTTCAAAAGGTTGGTTAACTATTCCTATTGGTTGAGACTAAATTCAGAGTTGATGTATAGACATTTTCCTAGGATAAGTTCTACTAGAATAGTATATGACCCTGGATGCTCATCAATGGTGAAAACCATAGATGGTGAAAACGAGGAAAATAACTCACTTCATTCTTGAAATTCCTCTCTGAAAATTTGATCGTATTGAAAATATGTTTGTGGGAACTCAACATTTTCTGTCACAGAAAGAAATTGACTTAAAATATAATCCTCTGTAGGTTCTTGTAGTGCATGAAACTCATCAACAGCGAATAAAGTTTTTTCATCATCGTTCTCATGATAGGGACATTTTAGCCACCATAATTCTTTTGTAACTGGTTGAGCAGGTGGAAAAAGAGTAAGTTTCTGTGAAGAAATTCCATTTGAGATAAACATCTCCCCACCACGACATCCTATGAAAGCATTGGCCGTGGCCAACCAAGGTCTCCCTAGAATGATTGGATGGCCTTTTGTGGGGTCCTTTGAATGAATAATCATGTAGTCAATAGGATATTCCCACGAATCTAGTGTAACAAGGATGTCATCAAGGACTCCAACAGGTTTTATAGTGGTTATGTCAGCAAGTTCAAGAACTGTAGGAGTAGGGAGAAGGAATTGACTTAGTTGTAACAGTTCCACTATATTGATAGTCATTATATTAATGGCTGCACCTAGATCGACTAAAGTATTACCAATAGAAACACGGTTGATATTCATTGAAACTATTGGGCTCCCTGGGTTGGCATACTTCACAATTTTAGGTGTTTCAGAAATACAATTTGATGACTGGCCTACTAGGTGTATTGTGGGTGGATCTTTCTGTTTCCGACCTGGTTTCTTAATTCATAGTTCTTTGATGGTTTTGGCGTAGATGGGAACATCTTTGATCGCTTGTAACAATGGAATCTTAACACAGACATTTCTTAGTTCATTCATGATGTCAAACTCAGATTGAACAATTGGTTTTTCAATGAGTAACCTTTCAGGAAAAGAAGGTGTTTGGGGAACCTGAGTTTGTATGTTACGCTATGATTCAGATACTTTATGTTTTGAAATGATAACATCTTTTAAAGATGCCCCATTTGATAAATCATTTATAGGTTCTTCCTCATGTTATTGGATAATTACCTTTGGTGTTGTTCTTGTTACAGGCTGAGTTTTATATAAAATGTTTCCAGATCTCAGCTGTATTTCTTGTATGGAAATGGGGTTTATGGTGTAAGATGGGTAATTTTGAAAATCAGCATTATGGAGTGGCAGAGGTGGTCTGTGGTTAGGATTTGGAATGGGTTGAGCGGGCAAAATGGTGGGACGAGGTGGATTCTGAGGCTGCTGAGGAGTTTGTTGAATGGGTGGTAAAGGAGGTGGAGTAAAACCAGGCAATAACTGATGTATGTTTGGAGGATACTGTGTACATGGATTCTGGGGAATTGGTACCGCATGCTGCTATTGGTTATTTCCAAAATTCGGGTCTCTCCATCCCTGGTACCAAGGTTGAGCAGGGACATTTTGCGGAGGCCAATTTGGCCAGTTCCATGGATGTTGTTGTTGTTGAGAGAAGGGCGGATAGTAGATGGAAGGTTGTGGGGATGGTTCTTGATACGTATTTGAGTTCCTAGGTTGCCAAGGCCTCTTAGGTGCGGATGGAGTCCCTGGAGCTTCCCCTCCATTGAATATAGCTTGCAATCCTGGTAAGGATGGGAAATCTTTTGTTTTATGATTTTCAGTACATATTGTGCATACAGAAACATTGTCCAAAGGACATTCTTGTAAAGGATGCCTTTTTCTGCATTTTGGGCAGAATATGCTTAATACCCGGTTTTCCTCTTCCTACTTTCTCTTAATCTTCAAAGTGTCTAATTGAGAGCCAATTGTTCCTAAAATGACTGTTTTAAAATATTCCAAAAGGTTTCCCAATTCAATTCTAGTAACTCCACCATATTGTGGGTACTTTGGTGTTTTTGTTGACAGGTTCTCTCACACTTTTTTGCAGTTTTCCCCCTACTTCTTGAGTAAGTTCTACATAGTTCACTGATTTCTTCAAAGTCTTTTTGATAAATCTCTCCTGAAGCCATTAAATTGAGAGTGTCAATATATTCATCTGAAACCCCTTTTAAGAAAAGAGTCTTGATTGCTTCATCTTGGAGGTCATTGTATTTAGATTTTTGAAGGGTATATGTAAATCTTTCTAAGAAATCCTCAAG